>JASVEL010006818.1:0-150404 GCA_032618575.1 Nicotiana noctiflora | reverse complement strand
TTGTTACAACCCATATCCACACACGTTAGTTCATTCCATAAGTTAGATAACACAAATCCAAGAAGGAATTATCCTTGAGATGATAAGAAGTTAATCCGATTAATCTTAAGTGATACAAGGGTGCATAAGGGTGATTAACAAGTATTAGAAGTTAAACGAATCAAGGATGATGTAACTCGTACTTTTGGGTAAACCTATAAATGCTTAGTATACTTAGGAGGTCATGATTTAAGGTATTTGAATCATATAATATCCGTATCATAATTCTTGAAGTCAAACGAGTTATGAAACAAAAGTCGACAAAAGTTGTTGCAACTTAGGTTCATAGTTTTACCTAAACTTTAGGTCAAATGTTATTAAGTCTTTCTCCCAATATACTTGGAATTACGGGGTGATCTACCCACAAAATTGAAGATCTATGAGTCTAGTTTCCAACGCATTAAACGGTTTATCAATACGACATTGGAATAGAGAGATATAGACATTTTCGTGAGACTGCACAAGCTGCTAGGTGCAAGTAGGTGAGTCACCTACTTGGTTAAATGTCGGCCAAAAAGAGGGAATTTCGGGTCAGAAAAGCAGCCCATTGAAAGGCTTGTCTTCTGAAATATATACCTCTTTATATTTCACAAATAATTAGACCTAAGACCCTGCAAAATTCCTCCCAAAAATTATCCACAAACCCTAATTGATTTTCCCTCTCTTTCAAGTTCAAATTGGGGGTAAACACTAGAGTTTGAAGAACCAAGTTAAAGTCTGAGTTATCCAACAACAAAGGTGAGTTTACTGCTATATTTCATACATTTATTCTGCTGTAAATTCATGGTAATTCGTTATATACATGTAAGAACTCACGGGACGGTGATCGGAAGCCGTGAGTTCAAGTTATTCACTTGTAGCGGACTGTTTTGTGTTGCTGTTGGGCTGCATTTTTATTACTATTTTGTGGAGTTTTGGAGGAGGCAGGGTGTGGAGAAACACCATATATATGTTGGGTTGTGGTCTGCTAGTTCTTCGTAATATTTTTGGGTCGTTTGATACGACTATAATGGCCGTCATATGTATGATGTGATTAGGTTGTGTGTGGACTGTTTTGGGAGGCTCAATATGTTTATTATTGATGTTGTTTAGGCTGTTTGGTGATTGTTTTGAATGGTGTGAAGTCATATATATAGGGGAGGTGCTGTCCGTTTCATCACAAAATAGGTTGTGATTGGTACATAATAGTTGCGACGCTTAAACGTTAACGATAGTGTCATTTCTCCTATTGTAGACTAAGGAGTCGTGACGTTTGCATAGCTTGAGGTTGTGGCAGTATATACAAGGTATGTGTGGCTATCCCTTTCCTTCTTTTGCACGACTCCGATTGTACATAATGTAATGAACGAGCTTCCAAAGATACTCTATTCTTAGAAGCTAAGCAGTACTTACATTGTTTCCCCTCTTATGGAACGATTGAAGTTGATGTTGCTTCTCTTATTCTTAAGTTATCAATCTTGTTGGTACTTCCTGATTCATATAAGGTTCATAGTGAAGAGTTAGTCCTAATAAGGTGTACATAGGATACCGACCTTACGTCACTCCGAAAGGTCTACAAGGTGTTTCCATGAGTCGAGCATGCATTATATATATGTATCAATTTTACTCTACCGAGCCGCGCTATAGTCGGTCGGGTACGGCACCTATTGTGCAACCACCGATCAGTTGGGTTTTACCGAGCTCCACGTGGCCGGGTACGATTCTACCGAGCCTTATAATGGCCGGGTATGTTTTTACCGAGCCTATTACGGCCGGGTACGATATGATGATGATGATGCCCACAGAGGCGTATGTTTTAAAAGATTATGTATTTATACATATGTATCATGCATTTCATGTCAGTAGCCCTCAGAGGTACTCAGATGTTACAGGTTGTATATTCTCTATCCCTCCTTACATTGCTGTTCATATTTATGGTTCTCCGCCTTACATACTCAGTACTTTATTCGTACTGACGTCCTTTTATTTGTGGACGCTGCATGTCGTGCTGCAGGTCCTGATAGACAGGCAGGTGTAGCTCCCCCATCACAGTAGGTTGTCCAGTTCAGCGGTGATTGGCGAGATCCCTTCTCCGGACTTGCCTTGGTCTTGGTATGCATTTTTGTTATAGACATTATGGGTATGTCGGGGCCCTGTTCCGGCTATGTTGCAGCACTTATGTTCCTTTAGAGGCTCATAGACAAGTGTCGACTCATGTATAGTTTGGTATGCCTTGTCGGCTGGTTTTTGTTGTATAGTCTTTCATTTTAGCGTGGTAGCTTGTACCATATGTATATAGTTTCTTGATTGTCCGGTCATCCCATGTTATGTAGGTTCATGCAATCATATTTTATTGTTGGTTGTTCATGATCCATGTCTACCTTTTATATTGGTCTCGTCAGCCTAAAAGATAATAAAGAAGGTTAGATAAAATGTACGTTGGTGCTCGGCAAGTATGGTCGGGTGCTAGTCATGGTCCTCCGGTTTGGGTCGTGACAAACTTGGTATCAGAGCAAGTCTGTCCTAGGGATTGTCTATGAGCCATGTCTAGTAGAGTCTTGATTATGGATGTGTAGCGCGCCACATTTATAATCGGGAGGCTACATGACATCTAGGGTTGTTACCTTCTTCCCGAATCTAGATCGTGCATAGAGTTGAGTCGTAAGTGTTCGTCTCTAATATTCACCTTGTTTTCTTTCAGCAATGCCTTCGACTAGGAAACAAACAATTAGTAGACGGCTTGATACAGAGCTGCGGGAGAGGGTACAAGTCAGGTGCCCCAAGCCAGAGCAGGCCAAAGTGAGGCTCAGAGTGAGATGCCGTCTCATACCTCATCTACTCCGTCTCCTCCAGAGGATATTAGGTGGCACCCAGCACCTCCAGCTCCTCCGTCTGGCACTACAGACCAGGATATGCAGAGTGCTTTGCAGTTATTGACTAGCTTGGTAGCTGCTCAGGCTCAGAGGCAGAATACAGGTGCTGCTGATAAACGAGTTAGTACAAGAGTTCGTGATTTTATTAATTTAGACCCTCCAGTGTGTTTACCGGATCAGACCCCAAGGAGGATCCGCAGACTTTTATTGACCGGGTTCATCGTACACTACGGGTTATGCATGTTAGTGATACAGAGGCAGTAGAGTTGGCTTCTTATCGGCTACGGGATTTAGCGGTTCTTTGGTATGATAGTTGGGAGAGATCCAGGGGTCCGAACGCTCCTCCAGCTGTGTGGAAGGATTTTTCTGAGGCCTTTCTTCGTCACTATTTGCCAGTTGAGATACGACGAGCTAGAGCTGATAAGTTCTTGAACCTTAGACAAGGTAATATGAGTGTGCGAGAGTATAGTATGCGGTTTGATTCTTTAGCAAGGTATGCTCCCCATATGGTGGCCGAGATGTGTGATAGGGTGCATTTATTCGTGAACGGGTTGGGACCCCATCCGATAAATGAGTGTATGACAGCCTCCTTGGTAGAAGGCATGGATATTTCCCGTATTCAAGCTTATGCTCAGACCCTAGAGGATCGTAAGCGCCAGCAGAGGGCAGATAGGGAGCAGGATAGGGGCCAGCATAAGAGGGCGAGATTTGCAAGGTATTCTGATGACTTAAGAGGCAGCGCCAGGCCCCAGTCTTCGAGGAGTTCGGCGCCATCTGTAGCTAGTGCTCCTCCACAGTTTCGGAGGCCTCGATATGATCGATCCTATTCTGGTCCAGGTCAGAGTTCGCAGGCATCTGGATCGCAACATCACAGGGATACTAGTCAGACGAAACCCCCAACACCACGTTGTGATCAGTGCGGCAAGGCCCACTTTGGACTGTGCCGTCGAGGTTCTGATGCGTGTTATTCTTGCGGACAGCCTGGCCATATGATGAGGGATTGTCCTAACAGGGGAGGTGATGGTATGGCTCAACCGACTAGATCTGTGTCTGGTTCTTCCTCATCGGTTCGACCTCCAGCACGGGGTTTTCAGCAGTCGACAGGTCGTGGTAGAGGTAGAGGTGCAGGACCGAGTTCGAGTGGTGTTCAAAATCGAACATATGCTTTAGTAGGTCGACAGGATCTCGAGTCGTCTCCAGATGTTGTTACAGGTATATTATCTGTGTTTTCTTATGATGTATATGCGTTGATTGATCCGGGATCTACATTATCATATGTTACACCCTTTGTGGCTAATAAGTTTGGCATTGAACCCGAATTGATAAGTAAACCCCTTGCGGTATCTACTCCAATAGGAGATTCTGTGATTGCTAGAAGGGTATATAGAGGTTACATTGTGATGATTTGTAGTCGTCAAACCTCGGCAGATTTATTTGAGTTAGAAATGGTTGATTTTGATGTGATACTGGGAATGGACTGGTTGGCCTCATGCTATGCAAATGTTGATTGTCATATGAAGATGGTTAAGTTTCAATTTCCTGGTGAACCCGTCATTGAATGGAAGGGGAACATTGCTACATCGAAAGGTAGGTTTATTTCCTATCTTAAGGCAAGGAAAATGATCTCAAAAGGTTACATTTATCATCTTGTTCGCGTTAGGGATGCCGAGGCGAAGCTGCCTACTCTACAATCTATCCCCGTGGTCAATGAATTTTCAGATGTTTTCCCAAATGAACTCCCAGGCCTTCCTCCAGAAAGGGAGATTGAGTTTAGCATTGATGTGTTGCCTGACACTCAACCGATCTCTATCCCTCCATATAGAATGGCCCCGGCAGAGCTGCGAGAGTTGAAAGCGCAGTTAAAGGACTTGCTGGATAAGGGCTTCATTAGGCCTAGCACTTCACCTTGGGGTGCTCCAGTCCTATTCGTGCGGAAGAAAGATGGGTCATTACGGATGTGTATCGACTATCGGCAGTTGAATAAGTTTACTATAAAGAACAAGTATCCACTTCCAAGAATTGACGACCTGTTTGACCAACTCCAGGGTGCCAAGTATTTCTCCAAGATTGACTTACGTTCAGGGTATCATCAGGTGAGGGTTAAGGAGAAGGATATTCCAAAGACGGCCTTTCGGACAAGATATGGACACTTTGAGTTCTTGGTGATGTCGTTCGGGCTAACAAATGCCCCAACAGCTTTTATGGATCTCATGAATACTGTATTCAGGCCCTATCTTGATGTATTCGTGATTGTATTCATTGATGACATTCTGGTGTATTCTCGTTCGGAGGAGGAACATGCGAGCCACTTGCGGATAGTATTACAGATGCTTCAGGATCGTAAGTTATATGCTAGGCTCGCCAAATGTGAATTCTAGCTGAACTCGGTAGCATTCCTTGGCCATGTGATATCTGACGAGGGTATTAGTGTCGACACTCAGAAGATTGATGCAGTAAAGAATTGGCCGAGACCTACAACACCATCAGAAGTTCGTAGCTTCCCGGGGCTAGCAGGATATTATAGGCGGTTTGTAGAAGGGTTTTCCTCTATATCAGCACCATTGACTAAGTTAACACAGAAAGCTACCAAGTTCCAGTGGTCTAACACTTGTGAACGTAGTTTTCAGGAGCTGAAGGATCGATTGACATCCGCACAGGTGCTCACTCTTCCTGAAGGAACAGAAGGATTTGTGGTATATTGTGATGCCTCAGGTATAGGTTTGGGGTGCGTGTTGATGCAGCATGGGAAGGTGATTTCATATGCATCAAGACAATTGAAGAAGCATGAAAAGAATTATCCAACCCATGATTTGGAATTGGCTGCGGTAATATATGCTTTGAAGATATGGCGGCACTACTTATACGGCGTCCATGTTGACATCTACACAGATCACAAGAGTCTACAATACATCTTCAAGCAGAAAGAGTTGAATTTGAGGCAGCGTAGGTGGCTTGAATTACTGAAGGACTACGACGTCGAGATATTGTATCATCCCGGTAAAGCCAATGTTGTGGCAGGATGCTCTCAACCGTAAGTCAATGGGAAGCTTAGTACATATTGATGCAAGTAGATGGGGGTTGACTAAAGAGCTTCATCAGCTAGCCAATATGAGAATCAGATTGTTAGACTCTGATGACGGAAGTGTTACTGTACAGAATACATCAGAATCATCTTTGGTAGCAGAGGTAAAAGCACGGCAATATGAAGATCCTATCTTACTACGATTGAGAGAGAACATTCAGCAGAGTAAAATTACAGCTTTTGAGATCGGAGGAGATGGGGCACTGAGATACCAGGGCCGATTATGTGTGCCGAATGTAGCAAGGTTGCGAGAAAAGATTATGAATGAAATTCATCAATCCCGATATTCCATCCATCCTGGCTCAACAAAGATGTATCATGATGTCAAGGAGCAGTATTGGTGGGATAACATGAAAAAGTCTATTGCATAATTTGTAGCCCAGTGTCCCAATTGTCAACAAGTAAAGATAGAACATCAGAAACCCGGTGGATTGCTTCAGAATATAGAAATTCCGACTTGGAAATGGGAGGTGATTAATATGGACTTCGTTATTGGATTACCTCGATCTTATCATAAGTTTGACTCTATCCGGGTGATAGTTGATCGACTTACAAAATGTGCTCACTTTCTGCCAGTTAAGACAACTTACTCGGCTGATGATTATGCGAAGTTGTATATCAAGGAGATTGTTAGGCTTCATGGTGTGCCGGTATCTATTATATCGGATCGAGGAGCTCAATTTACGGCTAACTTTTGGAGGTCTTTTCAGAAAGGTTTAGGCACACGAGTGAATCTCAGCACTGCATTTCATCTGCAGACTGACGGACAGGCTGAACGTACCATTCAGACATTGGAAGATATGCTACGAGCATGTGTTCTAGATTTTAAGGGAAATTGGGATGACCATCTTCCACTCATAGAATTTTCCTACAATAATAGCTACCATTCCAGTATTAAAATGGCCCCATATGAGGCACTATATGGGAGGAGATGTGGATCACCAGTTGGATGGTTCGAAGTTGGTGAAACAGAATTATATGGGCCAGATTTGATTCACCAAGCCATTGAGAAGGTGAAAGTGATACAGGAACGATTGAGGACGGCACAAAGCAGGCAAAAGTCTTATTCCGATGTCCGACGTCGTGATCTAGAGTTTGAGGTTGGTGATTGGGTTTTCCTGAGGATCTCACCAATGAAGGGTGTTATGCGTTTTGGGAAGAAAGGTAAGCTTGAGTCCAAGGTATATCGATCCGTATAAAATTCTTCAACGAATTGGACAAGTTGCTTATGAGTTAGAATTGCCATCCGAATTAGAATTTGTCCACCCGGTATTCCATGTATCTATGTTGAGGAAATGTATTGGTGACCCTTCTCGAGTTGTCCCTATCAAAGATGTTCAAGTTACGGAGGATCTATCATATGAAGAAGTGCCAGTGGCCATATTAGATCGACAAGTCCGCAAGCTGAGAACAAAAGATGTAGCTTCCGTCAAAGTATTGTGGAGGAACAAGAATGTGAAAGAAATGACATGGGAAGTGGAAGAAGAGATGAAGTCTAAATACCCTTACCTATTCCGGAATGATGATAACAAGGATGTTGGTGGAACGCAAGATACATTATAAAGGTGAAATGGCTTTATGAGGTAAGCAATAACTTGAGAACTCTCTTCCTTAATACAAAGTGGTGATATGTAAATAATGTCCATGTCCATAATGCTTTGTGTAGCCTTGTGTGGTCATACTTTGAGCTTCACTGCTTGCAAATTTTGCTAGTGACCATTTTATAGGGGAAAATTGACCAAATATTTCCGTTGGAATCCATGATGATTTGGACTCCCCATAAACCCTTACATTCGAGGACGAATGTTCCTAAGGGGGGAGGGTGTTACAACCCGTATCCACACACGTTAGTTCATTCCATAAGTTAGATAACACAAATCCAAGAAGGAATTATTCTTGAGATGATAAGAAGTTAATCCGATTAATCTTAAGTGATACAAGGGTGCATAAGGGTGATTAACAAGTATTAGAAGTTAAACGAATCAAGGATGATGTAACTCGTACTTTTGGGTAAACCTATAGATGCTTAGTATACTTAGGAGGTCATGATTTAAGGTATTTGAATCATATAATATCCGTATCATAATTCTTGAAGTCAAACGAGTTATGAAACAAAAGTCGACAAAAGTTGTTGCAACTTAGGTTCATAGTTTTACCTAAACTTTAGGTCAAATGTTATTAAGTCTTTCTCCCAATATACTTGGAATTACGGGGTGATCTACCCACAAAATTGAAGATCTATGAGTCTAGTTTCCAACGCATTAAACGGTTTATCAATACGACATTGGAATAGAGAGATATAGACATTTTCGTGAGACTGCACAAGCTGCTAGGTGCAAGTAGGTGAGTCACCTACTTGGTTAAATGTCGGCCAAAAAGAGGGAATTTCGGGTCAGAAAAGCAGCCCATTAAAAGGCTTATCTTCTGCAATATATACCTCTTTATATTTCACAAATAACTAGACCTAAGACCCTGCAAAATTCCTCCCAAAAATTATCCACAAACCCTAATTGATTTTCCCTCTCTTTCAAGTTCAAATTGGGGGTAAACACTAGAGTTTGAAGAACCAAGTTAAAGGCTGAGTTATCCAACAACAAAGGTGAGTTTACTGCTATATTTCATACATTTATTCTGCTGTAAATTCATGGTAATTCGTTATATACATGTAAGAACTCACGGGACGGTGATCGGAAGCCGTGAGTTCAAGTTATTCACTTGTAGCGGACTGTTTTGTGTTGCTGTTGCGCTGCATTTTTATTACTGTTTTGTGGAGTTTTGGAGGAGGCAGGGTATGGAGAAACACCATATATATGTTGGGTTGTGGTCTGCTAGTTCTTCGTAATATTTTTGGGTCGTTTGATACGACTATAATGGCCGTCATATGTATGATGTGATTAGGTTGTGTGTGGACTGTTTTGGGAGGCTCAATATATTTATTATTGATGTTGTTTAGGCTGTTTGGTGATTGTTTTGAATGGTGTGAAGTCATATATATAGGGGAGGTGCTATCCGTTTCATCACAAAATAGGTTGTGATTGGTACATAATAGTTGCGACGCTTAAACGTTAACGATAGTGTCATTTCTCCTATTGTAGACTAAGGAGTCGTGACGTTTGCATAGCTTGAGGTTGTGGCAGTATATACAAGGTATGTGTGGCTATCCCTTTCCTTTTTTTGCACGACTCCGATTGTACATAATGTAATGAATGAGCTTCCAAAGATACTCTATTCTTAGAAGCTAAGCAGTACTTACATTGTTTCCCCTCTTATGGAACGATTGAAGTTGATGTTGCTTCTCTTATTCTTAAGTTATCAATCTTCTTGGTACTTCCTGATTCATATAAGGTTCATAGTGAAGAGTTAGTCCTAATAAGGTGTACATAGGATACCGACCTTACGTCACTCCGAAAGGTCTACAAGGTGTTTCCATGAGTCGAGCATGCATTATATATATGTATCTATTTTACTCTACCGAGCCGCGCTATAGTCCGCCGGGTACGGCACCTATTGTGCAACCACTGATCAGTTGGGTTTTACCGAGCTCCACGTGGCCGGGTACGATTTTACCGAGCCTTATAATGGCCGGGTATGTTTTTACCGAGCCTATTACGGCCGGGTACGATATGATGATGATGATGCCCACAGAGGCGTATGTTTTAAAAGATTATGTATTTATACATATGTATCCTGTATTTCATGTCAGTAGCCCTCAGAGGTACTCAGATGTTACAGGTTGTATATTCTCTACCCCTGCTCACATTGTTGTTCATATTTATGGTTCTCTGCCTTACATACTCAGTACTTTATTCGTACCGACGTCCTTTTATTTGTGGACGCTGCATGTCGTGCTGCAGGTCCTGATAGACAGGCAGGTGTAGCTCCCCCATCACAGTAGGTTGTCCAGTTCAGCGGTGATTGGCGAGATCCCTTCTCCGGACTTGCCTTGGTCTTGGTATGCATTTTTGTTATAGACATTATGGGTATGTCGGGGCCCTGTTCCGGCTATGTTGCAGCACTTATGTTCCTTTAGAGGCTCATAGACAAGTGTCGACTCATGTATAGTTTGGTATGCCTTGTCGGTTGGTTTTTGTTGTATAGTCTTTCATTTTAGCGTGGTAGCTTGTACCATATGTATATAGTTTCTTGATTGTCCGGTCATCCCATGTTATGTAGGTTCATGCAATCATATTTTATTGTTGGTTGTTCATGATCCATGTCTACCTTTTATATTGGTCTCGTCAGGCCTAAAAGATAATAAAGAAGGTTAGATAAAATGTACGTTGGTGCTCGGCAAGTATGGTCGGGTGCTAGTCATGGTCCTCCAGTTTGGGTCGTGACACATCTCTATATTGGACTGATAACTGTTATTATATGCAAACTCTACCAATGGTAAGAACTGATCCCACTGCCCTCAAAAGTCGATCACACATGCTCTAAGCATATCCTCTAAAATTAGAACTGTCCGTCAGTCTGAGGATGAAATATCGTGCTAAGCTCCATACGGTTCCCCAACTCACTCTAAACAGCTCTCCATAAATGGGAAGTGAACTGAGGGCCTCTGTCTGATATGATGAAGACGGAACACCGTGTAATCTTACTATCTCCTGAATGTAAATCTGAGCATACCTCTCTTCCATATAGGAAGTCACCACTGGAATAAAATGGGCAGACTTGGTCAATCTATCCACAATAACCCACACCGAATCAACCTTTCGCTGAGTCCGCGGCAACCCAACCACAAAATCTATAGTGATGTGCTCCCACTTCCATTCCGGAATGGGAATCCGCTGAAGTAGGCCACCTGGCCTCTGGTGCTCATTCTTGAACTGCTGGCAATTCAAACATCTAGTTGCATACTCCGCAATGTCCTTCTTCATCCTCCGACACCAGTAATGATGCCTCAAGTTACGGTACATCTTTGTAGCACCTGGATGAATGGAGTACCTCGAACTATAGGCCTTCTCTATAATCCTATCTCTTAAGCCATCAACATTGGGAACACATACTAGGCCTTGAAGCCGTAACACACCATCCTCACCAATAGAAACCTCCTTGGCCCCTCCCTAAAGTACCATCTCCCTGAGATCTGCCAAATGTGGATCATCGAGATGGCAAGCCTTAATCTCCCCCAATAATAAAGACTGAGCAACCCTACATGCAAGGAGCCAGCTGGGCTCTTAAATATCCAATCTCACAAGTCTGTTAGCCAAGGACTTAATATCCAATGCTAATGGTCTCATCTCAGCAGGAATGAATTCTAAACTACCCATGCTCTATGTCTTCCTGCTCAAGGCATCCGCAACCACATTTGCCTTGCCTGGATGATAAAGAATGATAATATCATAATCCTTCATCAAATCAAGCCACCTGACCATCTCAAATTAAGGTTTCTCTGCTTGAACAAATGCTGCAAGCTACGATGGTCTATATAAACCTCACATGGCACCCCATATAAGTAATGCCTCCATATCTTAAGAGCATGAACAATCGCCACCAACTCTAGATCGTGTACAAGGTAATTTTTCTCATGAACCTTCATCTGACGCGAAACATATGTAATAACTCACCCCTCCTTCATTAATACACATCCCAAGCCAACGTGAGAAGTGTTGCAATATACAGTATACGTCCCTGAATTGGAAGGCAATACAAAAACTGGTGTCGTGGTCAAAGTCGTCTTGAGCTTTTGGAAGCTCTCCTCACACTCATAGGACCAACAGAATGGGGCCCCCTTTTGGGTCAATCTGGTCAGAGGTGATGCAATGGATGAGAAACCGTGCATAAATCGCCGATAATAGCCTGCTAACCCCAGGAAGCTCCTGATCTCGATCACTGAAGTAGGACGTGGCCAACTCTGAACTATCTCAATCTTCTTGCGATCCACCTTAATACCCTCTCCTGACACTATATGCACCAAAAATGCCACTGACTATAGCCAAAACTCACACTTGGAGAACTTAGCATAAAGCCTTTGCTCTCGCAAGGTCTGAAGCACTACCCTCAAATTCTGCTCGTGTTCCCCTAGGCTACATGAGTATATCAAGAAGTCATCAATGAAGATAATGGCAAAAGAATCAATAAAGGGCCTGAACACTCTGTTCATCAGATCCATAAACGCCACTGGATCATTAGTCAATCCAAATGACATCACTAAAAACTCATAGTGGCCATACCTCATCCTGAATATAGTCTTCGGAACATCTGAATCTCAAATCTTCAGCTGATGATCAGGTCAATCTTAGAGAATACCCTAGCACCCTGCAACTGATCGAACAAATCATTAATACGGGGCAATGGATACTTGTTCTTGATAGTGACCTTGTTCAACTGGCGGTAATCAATGCACATCCGCATAGTCCCATCCTTCTTCTTCACGAATAGCACTAGTGCACACCAAGGCGATACACTAGGCCTAACAAATCCCTTTGCTAAAAACTCCTCTAACTGCTCCTTCAGCTCCTTAGGAGCCATACGGTATGGTGTGATGTATATAGGCTGAGTTCCTTGAGCCAAGTCAATACAGAAATCAATATCACGATCCAGAGTCATGCCAAGAAGATCAGAAGGAAAAACATCGGCGAACTCCGGGACTACTTGCGCTGAATCAATCGTCGGAGACTCTGCAGTGGTGTCTCGAACATAAGATAAGTAGGCCAAATACCCCTTGTCAACCATGCGTTTAGCCTTCAGGAAGGAAATAACCCTGCTAGGTGTATCCACAGTGCATCCCCTCCACTCCAGTCTTGGCAACCCTGGCATCACTAGAGAAACAGTCTTGGCATGCCAATCTTGAACAGTGTGATAGGGAGATAACCAATCCATGACCAGGATAATCTCAAAGTCCATCATATCAAGCAACAAGAGATCTGCTCTAGTCTCAAAACCACAAAAAGTGACCACACAAGACTGGTAGACCCGGTTCACAACCACAGAATCACCCACGGGAGTGGACACATGAACAGGAACACCCAAGAGCTCAGGAGAAATAGCCAAAAATGAGCAAACTGAGATGATACATATGAATAAGTGGACCCTAGATCAAATAATACCGATACATCTCTACCACTAACGGAAATAATACATGTGATAATGGCATCTGAGGCCAATGCATCCGGCCTAGCTGGGAGAGCGTAGAATCTAGCTGGAGCACCGGCTGTCTGGCCTCCACCTGACTGAGGAGTAGCTGGCTGACCTCTCCTTGTCTGGCCTCCACCTCTAGATCAGCCACTACCACTCTGCCCTCTACCTCTAGATGGTTGGGTCACTAGTGCTGGAGTCGTGGGTTGCTGCCCTTGCTGTACTGCCTTGCCCCTAAGCCTGGGGACGTATCTCCTCATGTGGCCTGGGTTGCCACACTCAAAAAAACATGGTGCGGTAGCCTGCTGTCTTGATGACTACCCCTGATGGCTCGTATATCCCGTGGGAAGAGCCTGGATAGCCAGTGGATGATATGAAGTCTCTGGCATAGCACTGAAGTAGGGGCCAGAAAAACCCTAAGAACCTGAATACCCACTGGTAGAACCCCGAATAGCTGGCGGGCAGTAGGAACTCTCTGGCATGGCACTGAAATAGGGACGTGCTGGAGCACCCCGGGCAGAAGGTAGTGGTGCTGACGATGGGAGCCTACTGGGCTTACCCCTCCCATACTGACCTCTACCCCTAGCTGGGGAACCTCTGAACTCTCCAAGGAATCTAGCTCTCTTGACCTGTTGTATCTACTCCCTACCCCTCTGATGATAACCCTCAATCCGGTAAGCAAACTCGACCACAAGCTGATACTCTGTACCCATCTCCACCTTCCAGGCCATACCCGATCGAATACTGGGTTGAAATTCGACGAAAAACTTCTACACTCTCTCTACATTCGTCGGAAGTATCATGAGTGCATGGTGAGATAACTCAGTAAACCTCGCCTCTTAGTCGGTCACAGACATCTAACCCTGCTCAAGGTGCTCAAACTGATACCGCAGTTCTTCCCTCTTAGAGGGCGGAATATACCTGTCCAGGAACAACTGCACAAACTGACCCCAAGTGATGGGAGGAGAACCGGTGGGCCTGCCAAGAATATAGGACTGCCACCATCTGCAGGCCCTTCCCTCAAACTGAAAAGTAGTGAAGTCAACTCCGTGTGACTCCAATATGCTCATAGCGTGTAGTTTGTCCCTGCACATGTTGATGAAATCCTGAGTGTCCTCATGACGCTCGCCTCCGAAGAATGGGGGTGAAGTCTGGTCCAAATGTCTATTAACTTCTGTAGATCGATCTCCATAGCTGGCCTAGGCTGGAGTATCGTTGCAGCAACTGGCTGAACCCCCTCTGTGGGTTAGGCACCCAGAGTCTGATATACTACAGCTGCATGAACGGGAGCCAGAGCAGTAGGGGTATGTGCTCCCCCTCCTGCCTGCGAAGCTGCTGGGTCTGCTGGAAATAAACCAACCCGAGTCATGGTGTCCACGAACCGAAGCATACGGCCCATGACCTCTTGAAATCCCGGCACAGGTATAAAATCCACCAGAGTAGGCACAACTGCAGGCGCCTCGCCCTGCTCCTCAGTAGTGGGATCCCTTATAGGGTCTGCTGGTGGTGCAACTAGAATAGCTCTGGGACGACGCCCTCGTCCCCTACCATGGGGCGGTGCCCTACGCCGGTCTCTACTTCGGCATCTGGCAACGGGGAGAGCAGCTCCTCCCGCGTCCAGAACGTCGGTGGTACGGGTCCTCGCCATCTATGAGAGAATAAAATAGGAAACTTAATACATTGACCATTGCACGATGAAGATAAACAAAGAGTAGTCTTTCCTAACATCCTATAGCCCCTCGAAGATAAGTACGGACGTCTCCGTACTGATCTACAAGACACTATTATGTTTTGCCGGTAACTTGTGAGACCTACGTGAACCTAGCGCTCTGATACCATGTTGTCACGACCCAATTTTCATAAATAAGTCATGATGGCGCCTAACACCATAGTCAGGCTATCCAAATTGGGGAAATATGATTAAGTCCCCATTCTTCCCCCCTTTTCCCAAGTCATTATAATAAGACTCTTTTTCCAATTAAAGCCATAATTAGTAAATATCGATAAGATGTAAAAACAGTCATACAACCCCAAAAATATCGTCTACTACTGAGTGTGTGCCAGAACCTGGTGTCACAAGCTACGGGCAACTAGTAGAATATACATAACATGAATAATATCCTATCCTACTGTCTGAATCTAGATAGACGGAAATAACAAAAATACAAGGAAGACTTCTTCGGCAAGAAGGAGGTGCAGCTCACCGTAGAAGTCCTAGAAGCGCTCACTGGTATACACCATAGTGATGTTCGGATCCACCTACCTCAAACCATGTACATTTAAGTACAGAAGTGTAGCATGAGTACATAAACAACTTATACTCAGTAAGTATCATGTCTAATATCGAAGAAGTAAAGACGAGAGGTCGACTCAATACTTACGAAGGTCACACACACACATACACACACACACACGATATATATATATATATATATATATATATATATATATATATATATATATATATATATATATATATATATATATATATATATATATATATATATATATATATATGTATATTTGCAAGTAACAGCAGATTAGCTTGTAGTATAAGTGAAGAATTTTACAACATCAAGTTTATAATTTATCAAGTGAGATAATGGCAAAACAAAGCGCGTATAAGCTTTTCCACAATTAACATGCGCATATAATATCGAGGCGACGGCTCGAACCAACAGAAATAAGTGTGCACTTACCGAGGGTCGACAGCGCGCCTATAGATGCATTTATTCATACCGATGTGATCAGCCCGATCCACAAATAAGAATGAAATATCAAGCTCACATACATGACACATAAATGGTCAAAAATACCAAACCAAACTCAATTAACTATAGAAATATGCTCATATCCTCGTCTTTAAGTTTCTAATGATTACTAGGTATTCATGACAATAATTTAATATAAGAGATATATTTAATAGGCATGTTGTAGGTCCTAAGCTACCAGGACATTTAACATAGTGGTAACTACGCACGGGCTCTCGTCACCTAACGCGTGCATAGTCCCCGCATTTAGCAACAAATACTCAACATAAAACCTAAGGGGACAATTCCCTCTTACGAGGTTAGAAAGGAGACTCACCTTGCTCTGAAGCGCTCTTTTAATCACAAGACTATGCTCCAAGATCAATTCGAAGCCGAACAAGCACCAACTAGTTTAACTAAGGCAAGAACTAATCATAAATGCTCACAAGGTTGAATTCTAACTAATTAAGTGATTTTCCAACCTTTCCCGCATGTTTCCTAAATTTCGACCCCGGGCCCATGTGCCCGAATTTCGAGATTTTTTGAAGGAAATTATTCTCTATAACCTAAGGATTACTAATATGTGAATTTTAGTTCATTAAATAACTAATTAGGTGGTTAAATTATAATTTTACCAAAACCCTAGGTCTAGCTCTAACCCTTGATTTTATTTGATTTTCTTGTGTTAAATCCACCTAATATTCATGTATTTAAGCTAAGAGTGAGTGGGGATTACTTACCTTGTGATGTTATGTTGAAACGCTGTCTTTGAAAGCTCCAAAATCTCCCCAAATCAGATGAGAAATGAGAGAGAAGGGGTTGGAGTTCGTATTTAATGAACTCACTGGCCCAGCGATTTTCGTTTCTGCGGGCATATATCCGTACCTGCGGAGTCCACTTATACAGTCATTTAACCGAACTAACTTCGCTTGAACTTGATCTTTTGACGCTCAGGGTCCCGAGCCCCGCCCGAACATACCAATAAGTCTGAAATCATGAGGCGGACCTAGTCGAACCCTCGAAACACCCAAAACAACATTAAATCAAGGAATCGAACCCCAAAACCAATTGATCCAACTTGATGAACTTCAAGTTCTTAATTTCCTACCAACGGGTCAAAATGCCCTTAAACTACTCAGATTGACACCAAATTTCCTCGGGTAGGTCTTAACTGATATTGTGGACTTGTACACATTTTGGAATCGAAATCCGAACCTGATGCCTATGCAAAAAATAATTTCTTAGTTTATTTAAATCTTTGAAACTTAAACATAACAATTTTACATAAAAAATTTATTACTCGGGCTAGGGACCTCAGAATTCGATTCCGGGCATACGCCCAGGTCCCATATTTTCCCACGGACCCTCAAAAATTTCCGGATCACGATTCTTGGTCCGTTTTCCCAAGACCGAAGTTAAACTTGGCCTTTTTAAAGAAACTTAGAGACGCAACTAGGCTTAATCTTGCCTGAAATTCTTCTAACTTCCGAACCACCCGCCCGCACAAGTCATAATTTAGCTAAAGCAAAGGCGGAAAGTATTATTTAAGGGAACAGAGTTCGAAAATGCAAAACAACCAGTAGGGTCGTCACAATAAGTTAAATAGGGGCGACCAAAGGGCGCCCCGTACAATTTTTATCACAAAATATACATTACATGCATACTTAATACATGTAATATTAAAATAATAATCATAAAAAGTAGTAATAGATTTTGTGAAAATTAAATATCATTAATCTACTTATAATGCGAAAGAACTAAAAAAATCATATATAATAAAAAAAAAAGTTATTACATATATGAAAAATTAAAATATCAAGGGTAAATAGATATTATGGTATGATAAAAGGATGAGAATGATTATTTATTCAAAGTTGGGGGACGAGTTTGATTTTTAAAGTAAACTCGAGGAGTGTAAATGATTTTGACCCTTTAAATCGATCTATACTATATTAAAAACCCGAAGGCCGTATTAAAATATCATTCGTTCTTTTTACCTTTTAAAAAAAGTTATATTGGACAAAATTATAATCTAAATTACTTTCCTGCTATTGAGGACTTTAAAATTAACTCTCATTAATATACTTGTCCAACTATTTAGGACCTTCAACGTGTAATAAATTCCCTAATATTAAAGCATGAAGGGTGATGTCGTAAATTGTTTGCTTATTGTAAGGAAAGAGAGTAAAGCACGAAGGGTGATGCTGTGCCGCACGCTATACCATTCCATGCCAATTCTATTGATTATATGTGAGGAAAGAGAATAAAGCACAAAGGGTGATGCCGTCCACATTTTATCATATCATTGCTTGGTGAGGATGAGAATAAAAGCACGAAGGGTGATGTCGTGCACTTGATGCTTTCTGTTTCTTCATTAATGTCTGACTTGTGTTATTTCCTTTGTTACTAGACGACTTTTACTTGAAATTGTTATTTCTGACCATCACATGCTCCACTTCCCATATTTATTAGTTATCTCTGTATCTCAATTTCGTTATATATGCATATATAACTGCACATGTTTATGCAGAATTCCGGTCTAGCCTTATCACCACTTCACGGGTTAGGCTACATGGGATCGGTTATGCTGATACTACACTATGTGCTCTTTTCCACAGATCCAGGTACCAGAGCAGTATATGGTGCGTTTGGGAGCCCGCCTTCAGTCCACCAGATCTCGAGGTAGTTCTGCATGCGTCTGCAGGCCTGACATCTCTTCGACCTATTTCGATGCACTGTTTCCTCCTGTATTCGAGACAGATTTCATTTTCTTGTTTCAGATATTTGTGTGTAGCACTCTTACATAGTCCGTGAATGTTGTGACACCAATTCTGGGTAGAGACATATGTGTAATTTCCTTATTACTTTGGTTTACTTCGTTTAAGTCTTCCGCAAAATTACAAATTCCGCTGTTGTTTAATTATTTATTTCCTATTAATTAAATTGGTAAAAATGGATTTTTAACAAAAGCATTATGGATTTTAAATGTGTGGCTTGCCTAGATTCTACGAGTAGGCGCCATCACGGCCCCCAAGGGTGAGAAATCTGGTCATGACAAGCTAGTATCAAAGATCTAGGTTACATAAGTCTCACAACTCACAAACAAGCTCAGTAGAGTCCGGAGGATCTGTATGGAGACGTCTGTATTTATCCCCCAGAGGCTACAGAGTTAGGAAAAGTTTCACATTTATTCATTCTTGTCGTACGATTTGGTTTCTTAATGATAATTGAATTTCTACTATGTTCTTTCGCAGATGGCGAGAAATATGCTTCCTCATCTAGTGATCAGTAGTGCAAGCCCCAGGCAGCTCCCACTAGCGACAGAGGCGAGGCCGAGGCCGTGCTAGAGGCTGAGGTAGGGACAGAGCTAAGCCCCGAATAGCAACACTAGTGGCGGAGCCTCGGGTTGACTTTGACGAGGAGGTTCTGGTCCCAGACCCAGCAGTTTCGGTTGGCCAAGCTTAGGTCCCATAGGGGTTTATTGCTACCCCAGTTCTTTAGAAGGCTCTGGTCTGATTGGTGGGTCTCATGGAGAGTGTCACCCGTGTAGGCTTGCTTCCTGTATCACCATCCACTTCTCAGGATAGAGGATGAGGCCAGACTCCTGCTACTCGTACTCTAGAGCATGTAGCTCCCCAGATTTAGACCCTAGCAGTTCATCCTGTTGGAGCAGTTCAGCCGGGCGCAGTAGCTCAGACTAGCGATGGGGCAGCCATGTATGTCGACACTTTATGGAAGTTGGATAGGTTCATCAAGCTCTTCACTTCTACTTTCAGCGGTGCTTCTACCGAGGATCCTCAAGATTATCTGGACAACTGCCACGAGGTAATTTGAAAATGGGTATTGTTGAGACCAATGGGGTTGATTTTGCTAACTTTCGCTTATCTGAATCCGCCAAGACTTGGTGGAGGGATTATTATTTAGCTAGACCAGCAGGATCGCCAATATTGACTTGGGAGCAGCTCGTGCATCAATTTCTGTAGAAGTTTCTACCTATTACATAGCGAGAGGCCTATCGAAGGTAGTTAGAGCATCTCCAATAGAGATCCATGACAATCACCTAGTACGAGACCAGGTTTATTGATTTGGCTTGCCATGCTTTTATTATACTTCCTACTGAGAGGGAGAAAGTGAGACGATTTATTGATGGATTCATTCAGCCTATTCGTCTCTAGATGGATAGATAGGGTGGGAGTGAGATATCCTTTCAGGAGGTGGCTAATGTTGCCTGAAGAGTTGAGATTGTATTATCATAGGGGGTGGTCATAGATAAGATAAAAGACCCCATCAGTCAGGCGACTAAGTGGTGCCTCATCTAGAGGAAAAGATTTGTATGATTGGGGTCATTCTTCTAAGCCTTTCCGTTCAGCCCTCCAGGTTTCTCACGGTGCCTCAGGTGGTCGTGGTTTTCATGCGTACTATTCTGATGAGAAGCCATTCAGTACACCGCTAACTCTTACTAGTGCACCGCCACTTTAGAGTTTCCATGGTGGTCATTCAGGTCGACAAAGCCAGTAGACTCAGCAGCCGAGGGCTTGTTACACCTGTGGTGACACGGGTCATATTGCCAGATTTTTCCCTCGAGCATCGAGCAGTTCTCAGCATTAGGGTTCTTGTGACGTAGTTCAGGCACCCGGTATTCCACAACTCGCCTAGCCAGATAGAGGTGGGGGTAGAGGTGCTAGAGGTGGAGGCAAAGGCCATAGATGTAGAGCTCAGACCACTAGAGGTGGAGGCCAGCCAGCAGCTGACCGTCCTAGCAAGATAGATCAGAGTGGTGGGGCTCGGTCTTAATGTTATGCTCTTCAGGCCAGACCCAAGGTAGAGGCATCAGATACAGTTATTACATGTACGATTCTGGTTTGTGATAGGGATGCTTCAGTGTTGTTTGATCCGGGGTCTATGTATTTGTATGTGTCATCTTATTTTGCCTTGTACTTGGTCATGCCTAGTGATGCATTGGGTGTTCCTGTTTGTATGTCTACATTGGTGGGTGACTATATTGGGTTCGATGGAGTCCATCATTTTTCTGTTATGGTGATTGGGGGTCTTGAGACTCATGTAGATTTGTTGTTTTTAGACATGGTTGACTATGATATTATATTGGGGATGGATTGGTTATTGCCCTATAACACTATCTTGGACTGTTATGCCAAGACTGTCACCTTAGCTTTACTAGGTATGCCTCGTTTAGAGTGGAGGGGGCCTCCTAGTCATTCTACCCACAATGTTATATCGTATATGAAGGCTGGGCATATGGTCGAGAAGAAGTATTTGGCCTATTTAGCCTATGTTCGTGATTCTAGTGTTGAGGTTCCTTCCAGTGATTTTGTGCCCGTTGTTTTTAAGTTTCTTGATGTTTTCCCTTCAGACCTACCGAGTATGCCACCCGACAGGGATATTGATTCTGTATTGATCTGTTTTCGAGCACTCAGCCCATTTTTATCCCACCATATCGTATGGCACTGTCGAAGTTGAAGGAGTTAAAGGACCAATTGCAGGATTTGCTTGAGAAAGGTTTCATTAGACCTAGTGTTTCACCTTGGGGTGCGCCGGTGTTATTTGTCAATAAGAAGGATGGGTCAATGAGAATGTGCATTGATTACCAGCAATTAAATAAGGTAAAAATCAAGAATAAGTATATGCTGCCGAGGATTGATGATTTGTTCGACCAGCTTTAGGGTGCTAGGGTATTTTCCAAGATTAACTTGCGATCTGACTACCATTAGTTGAGGATTAGAGCATTCGATGTCCCTAAGACAGCTTTCCGCAGTTGGTAAGTGCATTATGACTTCTTGGTTATGTCATTCGGGTTGACAAATGCCAAGGAAGCTTTAATGGACTTGATGACCCAAGTGTTCAGGCTTTATTTGGACGCATTCATTATAGTTTTCATTTATGATATATTCCCGTAGCCAGGAGGAATACGAGCAGCACCTTAGAGTGATTCTTCATACTCTGAGGGATAGTCAGTTATACGCTAAGTTTTCGAAATGTGAATTGGAGCGTATTCGTGATCGGCAAATAATCCCTATTTGTATATCCTTAGAGACACGGTGCAGTGCGGAGGTTCCAGGCATGTTACCTTAGATGATTATGGAGTCTTGAGATTGTACAGTCGAGTATGTGTGCCCAATGTGGATGGGCTCCGAGAGTTGATTTTGGAGGAGCCCATAGCTCCTGGAACTCTATTCATTCAGGCGCCGCGAAGATGTATCTAGATTCTTGGTAGCATTATTGGTGGCGCAGAATGAAGAAGGATATCGTAGCATATGTGGCTCGTTGTTTGAATTATCTGCAGGATAAGTACGAGCATCAGAGGCCTGGTGGTTTATTTTAGAGGATTAAGATTTTTGAGTGGAAATAGAAGCGGATCACTATGGACTTTGTTACTGGACATCCGTTGACTCGAAAGAAGTTTGATACAGTATGGGTCATTATTGATAGGCTGACCAAGTCAGCGCATTTCATTCTTGTGGCAGCCTCCTATTCTTCTAAGAGGTTAGTTGAGATTTATATTCGGGAGATTGTTCGGCTTCATGGTGCGTCCGTATCTATCATTTCGGACAGGGGTACGCAGTTTACCTCGTGCTTTTGGAGAGAAGTTCAGCGAGATTTGGGCACACGAGTTGAGTTGAGCACAGCATTTCAGCCCCAGACGGATGGTCAGAGCGGACTCTTCAGATTTTGGAGAATATGCTCCGAGCTTGTGTTATTGACTTTAGAGGTTCGTTGGATCAATTTTTGCCTTTAGCATAGTTTGCCTACAACAACAGCTACCAGTCGAGCATCCAGGTGGATCCTTATGAGGCTTTATATGGTAGGCGGTGTCGGTCTTCGATTGGATGGTTTGATCCAGGAGAGGCTCGATTGTTGGCTATGAATCCGTTTCAGGAGTCCTTGGACAAGGTAAAGGATCATTCAGGATATGATTCATTCAGCTCAGTCCAGGCAAAAGAGTTATGTAGATCGGAAGGTTCGAGATGTGGCTTTTATGGTTGGTGAGCGGGTATTTCTCCGAGTGTCGCCTATGAAGGGCGTAATGAGGTTTGGGGAGAAGGGCAAGCTTATCCCTAGATTCATTGGTCCGTTTGAGATTCTTGATCGAGTGGGAGAGGTGGCTTATAGACTTGCTTTACCACCAAGATTATCAGCCATAGATCTAGTGTTTCATGTGTCCATGCTTCGGAGGTATCACAGCGATCCAGCCCACGTGTTAGATTTCAGCACTGTCCAGTTGGACAAGGACTTGTCTTATGAAGATGAGACGGTGACTATTCTAGACTGGCTGGTTCATCAGTTGAGGTCGAAGAGTTTCCCTTCTATTAGTGTTCAGTGGAGAGTCAGCCTCTTGAGGCATTGACCTGGGAGTCCAAGTCCGATATGCGGAGCCGTCATCCTCATCTTTTCCCCGACTTAGGTTTTCTTCTGTTCGTTCGAGGACGAATGGTTTGTTTTAGAGGTGGAGAATGTGATGACCCAAATGGTCATCACCTATTTTAATTAATTTGTGCTTTTGAGACCTTGAAAACCTCCTTTAGAGTTTTCTTGATTTGCATGTGCAGTCCGAGCGCGTAGCCGGAAAGCTTAAATATGAAATTCTGTGAAAAATGCTATGTTTTGATATTAAATGAATAAATTTGACTTTGATCAATAGTTTGGGTAAACGGACTCAGACCCGTGATTTGACGGTCCTAGAGGGTCCATAGAAAAATATGGGACTCAGGCGTATGCCTGGAATCGAATTCCGAGGTCCCGAGCCCGAGAAATGAATTTTTAAAAGAAATTATTTTTTGAAATGTTTAAGAAAATTGAAAATGAAATTTGATTAGAAAGTGATTGTATCAGGTCCATATTTTATTTTCGGCGCCCGGTATAGGTCTTATATATGTTTTAAGTCCTTCCTGTAAAGTTTGGTTAAAACCGGATGTTGTTTGATATGTTCCGAACATGATATCCTAAATTTCAAACTTGATGAAGTTTGGAAAAAATTCTAGATTTTTTAGGTTTGATTCATTATTTTTAGGTTATTTAGGCGATTTGATTGCACAGATAAGTTTGTATGATATTGTTGAGTTAGTTCATGTGTTTGGTTAGGAGTCTCGAGGGCTCGGGTGTGTTTCAGATGTGTTTCGGAAAGTTTAGACTTAGGAAAAAGTTGGAAAAATAGTTTTTTTTTGTTGCCCAGTGATTTCTTCTATGCGATCGCATAAGTAGCGCCACAATCGCATAGAGCAAACTTCAAGGGTTCACAAATTGTTCTATGCGATCGCATTCTTCCCTCCGCGATCGCGTTGTGTAAAGCCCCAGCTTTCATTTTCTTCTATGTTATCGCGTGTTATTGTCCGCGATGGCAGTGCTCAACAAATCTAATCTATGCGATCGCAACCTGCTGTCCGCAATCACAGTGCCCAGCAAACTTTACCCTATGCGATCGCAACCTAATGTCCGCGATCGCGTAGAACAAATCTGCCCAGTTATTTTAAGTTCCAAAAACAGAACCCTTGCAGGATTTCAAAACTTTTAAAGCTCCTTCTTCTCCAAAGCTCTGGGACGATTTGTGAAGCATTTTCTATCCATAACTTCTTGGGTAAGTAATCTCCAACTCGTTTTCTTTCATTTTCACCAACATCTACTGAATTTCTAGGCCCAAAACATGTGATTAAGGGTAGAAAATTAGGAATTTGGGTAGAGTTTGAGCTTTTTAATTTTTCTTAATTTAGACCTCGTTTGGGGGTCGAATTTGAACAAAAAAAATAATTATTTGGGCTCATGATTGAATGGGTGATCTGATTTTGGTACGAACCTCATATTTTGTCCAAGCAGATCCGGGGTCGAGTTTTGAGTTTTTGGAAAAAATGATGGAAAAGCTATAATTAGGCATTGGGTTCGCATTGTTTAGCATTTATTGATGTATTGAAGTCATTTATGTATAGATACAGTTGAATTAGCGATGAATTCGAAAGGAAAGGCGGTTATTGAGGATTGAATTGGCCGTGAAAGTTTGAGGTAAGTGTTTGGTCTATTATTAGCTTGAGGGATTAGGAGTTGAGTCCTATTTGCTATGTGTTAATCGTCGAGTACGATGTATATGCATGGTGATGAGTATCTATACATTGGTGTCTAGCATGACCGTGAGTCTTTAAATTGTCAACATCTTGATTTCGTTGTATTTCTGTTACCTTGGTGATGATTCCTATTTGTTGTGAAAGCTTGTGAAAGGAAATTGTGACCAATGAACAACAAGGAACATTGGCTCAAGTTATATTATAATTGTGAACGTATATGAAAGGGTTGAACCCTTTGGAGCATTGGCTCAAGTGGTAAAGTGAGATATGAAATAAAAGTGAAAGGAAGAGAGAATATTTAAATTGTTCCCTTGCCGGGATATTATTGCTTATTGATTATTTTTGTTGCCGGGACATTGAGATTATTGATGTGATACCCTTGCCGGGATTTAATTATTTAATTGTGCTCCCTTGCCTGGATTTTTATTACTATTTTTTTTATTCCCTTGCCCCTTGTTTGTGATTGTTGTTTGGGTGAGGAAGAGTGTTAAAGCACGAAAGGTGATGTCGTGCATAATTTGCTTATTATGAGGAAAGAGAGTAAAGCACGAAGGGTGGTGTCGTACTGCACGATGTACTGTTCCATGCCAATTCTATTAATTATATATGAAGGAAGAGAGTAAAAGTACGAAGGGTGATGTCATGCACGTTTTATTATATCATTGCTTGGTAAGGATGAGAGTAAAAGCACGAAGGGTGACGTTGTGCACTTGTTGCTTTCTATTTCTTTATTAATGACTGAGTTTTGTTGTTTCCTTCGTTACTTTCTTGAAATTGTTATTTTCCCTCATCGCATGCTCCCCCTCTCATATTGATTAGTTATCTGTATCTTGATTCCCTTGTATATGTATATATAACTGCACAGATTTTTGTGGTAGTCCGGTCTAGTCTCGTCACTACTTCGTCGGGGTTAGGCTAGGCACTTACTAGCACATAAGGTCGGTTGTGCTGATACTACACTATGTGCTCTTTTGCACAGATCTAGGTACCGAAGCAGTATACGATGCGCATCAGAAGTTTTGGAGCCAGCCTTCAGTCCACAAGATCCAGAGGTAGTCCTGCAGGCGTCCGCAGGCCCGACATCTCTTCTATCTATTTTGATGCACTGTTTCATCTTGTATGTGAGACAGATTTCATTTCCTTGTTTCAGACATTTGTGTGTAGCACTCTTAAATAGTCCGTAAATGATGTGACACCAATTCTGGGTAGAGGCATATGTGAATTTTTCTTATTATTTTGGTTATTTTGTTTAAGTCTTCGGCTAAATTACATTTATTTCCTGTTAATGAAATTGGTAAAAATGGATTTTTAACAAAAGAATTATGGATTTTAAATGTGTGGCTTGCCTAGCTAGCTTCTATGAGTATGCGCTATCACGACCCTCAAGGGTGAGAAATTTGGATGTCGGTTGAAACATACTTTATTTAAAACAAGTGACTAAACATAGAAATAAAAAGTAAATTAGGAAACGAAAGATACAAACCTAAGCTAAATATAAAACTCATATACCGAAATTACAGCAAGGGAACTTTATAGGGCAGATCTTCTTCCTTTATTGAATAATAAAATAAGAGAACTTGTAAGTTTTCATACGTCACAAAAAATGATCACGTCAAACTAGTATACCGCATATTAGTCACTACATACAATTTCAATGACAAACAACCTAATGAGCAGATACTAGAGAGAAAGCTCTTAAAAGTGGTGCAACTTATACAAATGAGGAAGTTTAATATTCTGATCACAAAATGTAAAATTTATATGATAAAATCCTGCATTCCTTAGGATTTCTTGCTATCTACAGGTCAAAAGTGTGTAACCTGATACAACAATGGTGGATTAGATATTGGCAAACGAAATGTGCTTTAATCTATTGAAGAAGATATTATCAGATATTGGCAAATGTCTGGATGCACCAATAACTCGGAAATTCAAACATGACAGCATTTTGGAGAATATCAATGAACGATCAAACGAGTATCCTTGTAAAACCTGGAATATTTTTCTGCAAGATACACCTAGTTTCCAGCCATAACCAAAGTGAGGTTCTCACAGGCTTTTCAAGCATGCGAGACATGTAACAAAAGATCAAAGAAGAAAGTAGAATGAGGAAAGTCAGGGACTACTTAGGTAGTTCCAGCAAATTTCTAGCAAATCTGGTCATGCAAATCGCATATCTGTTTAGATCAAAAATTAACTTATCGGACATTTCATAGAAAATTTGATGCAAGTCATGCTTTCGTGCTGCAAATACAAGGAATAGCAACCTCAAGAGATTTCAGTGTTTTGAACAAGATAAGCAAAAAGGCCTAAGAACAACATTACCAGAGATGTAGTTTATGCACAGCAAAGACAACCATGTAGTTAAGTATTTCCAAACAGTAAAATGTGTCTGAAATCAAACAATGGCAGCCTGAATCTTTAGAGGATATCCACAACTTTGCTACTCCAAAAGTTTACCATCTACTGCCTTCTCAAACCAGGAAGCACTTCTAAAATTAAAATTTATTAAAACACTTTGTGATTCTAATGTATAAGCTAAATAACTTGCTCTCATCCTTTGCTATTGAAACATATATCAATCACCATGCATCAGCAAGACAGCAACTACTTTAAAAATAAAAAATAAAAATAAAAGAACTACCTCCAGCATAAGAAAAGGGATGAATTCTGTCCCCCAAAGTTTGATTGAGATTAGCAGAAATCGGCTAGACAACATGATTTTATACTATATTCAATCCTTAACAGACATCTGATAACACCGGTATGGATGCTATACCATTCTATTAGGATCTTTTACATCCTAATACACCAGTATAACAAGCTAAACTTCAAATATCAATAGTTCTTGACAGCTACGACCTTAGAGTATCTCTAAGTATAGAACACCATACTCATTTTATTAGACTTAAGTGGCCCTACTTAAAGAGGCTGTAGCAAAGTCTAGGTGCTATTTTAACAAGACAGTGGGCCTTACATTTCAAGAGTACTGTGACCAAGTTCCTAATGTGTTTAATTAATGCAAAAGTTAATCTGTGCTACAGATATTAAATCTGGAAGTTCCCTACGCTGTGATCAATCCAGAATTTCCAAAGCATAGTTCCAAAGTCATACCTACAGAATTTTCATAGGAGTTTACTCAAATCCTATGAAGTATCGTCCAACTAAGCTTCATGTCTCTCCAAATTTCATTTGCTTTACCAACAATACCAAGCTGGTAGCTTCTGTACTTCCCTCACATGATTCAATCATTTTAAATTCAAGAAGCACCAGAATATCTTACAATCTAATGAAAGAATCATATTTGAGACTAGCAAATTAGAAGGCCTAAGCAATTAATGTTAAAGTCAACATTATATAATACAAGCAAATCATGATTCAAGCTTGCTAACCATGCTAACCATAACAAGCACTAAAGTATAAGGATTTTTATAATGAAAACCTTATTCAAGACTTAGAAAGTAGAACACACATGCAAATACCACGTTCAAGACTTACATACTAGAACACATGAGCAAATGATGTCCCTATAGTAATAGAGATCCAGCATCGTGCAGAGAATTGCCATTGATTGGGGGGGGGGGGGGGGAAATAAGCTTGTTATCACAAATACTAACATAAGAGAGCAAAATCTCATTTGCAAGTACAAAAGAAAAGAACTAGAATTACTAATATTTCAGCAAAGCAAATGATCATTCAGTAACTGTCATAGCACTCTGAACCATCTATATGAGTTTCTAAAAAGCAACTATATAGGAAACGAAAGATACAAACCTAAGCTAAAATAATCAGAATTACATGTCTGAAGCCTCATGGTTCAACTGTATTACCAAGCACAAAAGAAAACACTTCACGTACTGGAGGATACTCGACAAGTGCAATCTCCATCGCATATCCAGCAACAGGTAATTTCAGATCCCTCAAAACAGTGAATGCCTCGCCCATACGTGTTTTAGGAACTTCTTCAGCTACAGGGCAATAAGGAATCCACATATCAGGACGATGCTCCTCCCCAATTTCAATTCCCTCCTTTTTCATTGCTTCAAACAACTGTGAGTGGAACTGAAGGAGAGACAAAGTTGGAGTTGGAGCAAGAAACAGAACATTGTCGTCATTTGGGAGGCTTCCAATTGAACCAAAGGACAGAGGCAAAGATTCTTGCTTGGACGAAAAACTCTTTACAACATTCTCAAGCTTCAATGGCTCAATATAGGGAGTCGAGAAGAGGGTAATGTGAGGTCTAGACTCAATCTCAATAAGCTGAGTGCTAATCTGGCGCCGAGCCAATACATTCCAAGCCTTCAGGACCTGGTTTTCTAATGCAGGATCAAAGTAGAGCTCAATGGCGTAGCCTTGCGACATTGCCTCTATCAAGGTTCGAACAAACACAACAATAAATCAAGAATTACCAAACTAAATAGAATCACAAATGACCCTGGAAAGCCGCACCAACTTTTATACTCAATCTAGCCTACTAACAGTAAAGCCAAATCCCAAATGCTAAGTCCAACCAAAAACCAGTAACAGTGAACATCTCAATGGTACATTATAAGCAGGAGTAAAGAACATAAACATTAAAGAAAACCCACAAAAAATATCACTTAAAAGTAAAGGAAAATATCAAATACTAAAACCCCACTAAAGGTAAATTGGGATCTCGTGCAGAATAAGCAATAATGAAGAGAAACACACTAAAGTAAACGCACAAAAAGAATCATGGAACTCAATAATTTCAGGGGAAAAATTGAAACCCTAAAAAATTCACAGAATAAGCAAAAAATTTAAGGCATACCCAGTTGAGGAAAGAGGCAAACAAGGCACAAGGGCTTGAAATGCACCCCAATTTAGGGAAATAGTGAACAAATGAATCGTCCTCCAAACAGTAGCAGAAATATAAAGAGGGGGACAAAAGGGGTTAAAGAAGAGGTTTTTGGGAAAATTTGGCCATGAAATAGCTTAGGCTACAACTCAGGGCCTGTTTGGCCAAGGTAGGAGGCCAAAAGTTTATTTTTTCTTTTTTTTTAAAGATTGAGTTGTTTGTTCAAGACAAAAAAGTACTTTTTACCGTGAAGAAACAGAAGTAAAAAATTAATTTATATAAAACAAATTATTTTTTACCGTAAATTTATATTTTTCAAATTATTTCTTACTAATTCAATTTTTTTCTTTTTATTTTTGTTTCTTTTTTACCATCCTATTAAAATTAAAGATATCATATATATATATATATATATATATATATATATATATATATATATATATATATAAATTATATTTTAGCTTTTCAAATTTTTTATTGATGTTTCTTGTTTTTGATTTTTTTTCTTTCTATAATGTTTCATAACTTTCCAAATTATCTTATTCTTTCACACTAAAGTAAATTATTTGCATCTTCATTAGATTATCAATTATTTTCCTACAAATAATTATTTATAATTTTTTCTATTATATGATGTTAGTCCCCGAATCTTTAAAACAATTATCAAATTTAATTTATGAAAATGGCCTACAAATAGGTAATAGATTTACAATTGCATTGCATAATCTATCTATATATTATTAAAAGAAGACGAAAATGCATCGATATTTGGTCAAGTGGCAGCCTCACAATAGGCCACTTAGCATTTTAGGACAAAGTTAATAAGGTTAGGTAATAATTAGTTTCTTTCTGAATTTAAATTTTTAAAAATAAATAAATTATACATTATGTGTTGTTAATAATTAGATACTCTTTTTGAATTAGAATTTAAACATATTGACTATTTATTTTATGATTATTTTATATATTTAAAATTATTTTTATTTTATGCTCAATGCCATATTTCAAGTTTGACACTCAAAATCGTCTAGTTACAACTACCATGGCTATACATAATTTCATCCGACAATATTATTTTACCGATTAAGAATTCAATTATTAAGCTAATAAAAATATTACTATAGAGATTGATGAAGGAGATCAGCCTTTTGATATTCCTTAGAGATGGGAGGCATGTCTATTTAACCAAAAAATAAAATTTTGACTAAAGTAATAATTTAGAAGAACTTGGGTTACTGATAATCGCAAGAATGAATAAAAGAAAGTAATTCAAATAACAAGTATATAATTAAGAGAAACAAGAAAACCAGAGCATATTCACATAATGTTTTATGTCCCTACAAGTGTTCAGTCCTCTCCTTTTTATATCTATTTTTGAGTTATATGTCTTGCCTTTGTCATAATAAGGTTATTATGAGCAATTAATGACATTGAATGCGACGTTACATAATCATTATATTTAAGACAAATTCTCGAACGTTTTTAGCAAGGCTTATTAAATACTGTATTTGGACTCTTATGTGTTGTCAGATTCATTCCATTGGTTCTTCTTGATTCTTGAATTTAAATGTATTGAATAGGTAAGGGCGTTGAATCCTTTGAATGTCCGCTCGTGCCTCTTCCTTTGTGTTTGCTCGCATCCATTGCTACTCGTACCTCTTGGCTAGTTGTAATTTTTTGACCAATCTATGTATCACAACACGTCATTTCCATACTACTTTAATATTTAAACTCAATTTTTCCAATACACTAATCTTCCCACTTGCCATTTATTCATCAGTTCAAATTTAGAAAGTGGATTTCATTAAAACGGTTTATCACCATTAACGTTATGACATATTTGACGCTTCAATTGTCACTTCAATTTAATGTGTTTCACACGTGTCACCTTCTTATTGGTTCTGCAGTTCTATAGTACGTGTTTAGTCTCTTTTCGGCTTCACTGTTCACGAAGTGTCAGTTATCATTATTATGGTCCTTCCATTATTGCTCTTTTCTCTTTGACGGTTACTCATCAGTATAAATATAACTTTCTTCTATGTCTTTACCATATAAAGTTTTACTGAACACTTTATTCCTCAAATTTCTATTTGTTTCTTCCTCATATCATCTTTTTTCATTATGTCTTCATCGAACTCTAACCCTAGAAGGGCTTTCATTGTTGATACCTTCCCTAGTGCTCCTAGTAGGGCCAGAAGGGGAGGTAGGCACTATAGTTCGGGATCTGCTCGAGGCTCTTCTATTTTATCTCCTAGTTCTAGTCCTTCTTCTAGAACCAGAGGTTCCCTTTCTCAAATATCTTCCTCTAGGGGTAAAGAACCTTCTAAACTATTACGTGAGCCTTTAGTATAAGAGATAGTTCCTACGGCATTGTCTTTTTATCATGATAGAGATTCCCTTAGGAATCAGGTTTCTACTTTAGATCGTGCTGACGCTTTTCCCACTCAGATTACAGAAATTTTGGCTCCTGTTGTTCATAAGAATTGCCATTGGAGCGATGACTTTCCTATTATTGTTCCTAACTCAAATCAAAGAATCACTTCTTACTTAATGGGGTTTTCTTTTGTTTATATATACCCTTTCACCTTAGGGTTCAAACCAGTTATTGACCTAGTCATTCTTGATTTTTGTCATTTCTTCATTATTTGTTTGGGTCAAATTGGCCCAATCATATGGAAGGATGTTGCCTGTTTAAGGCATTTAACCAATTCAGCTAGTGTTCCCTTTACTTTTCCTCACCTAATTCATCTTTACACCCCTAGGCTTTTTCATAATGGTGTTTTTACACTAATAGACAGGAGTAAGAAGGTTTTGGTGAGCCATGAGGATGACAACGATCGTGGCTGGCATGACCGGTTTGTTGCTGCCCCCGCTTGTTTAGTGGGTGAAGATAATGTTTCCTTCCTTGAGAAGTGGAACTTTGCACGTAAGTCTTTTATCTTGTTCGTGCCTTTTTATTTTAAGTTTATCAACTTTTTTGATTTTGCTTTTCTTTCTCATTTTTTAGCAACCATGAGAGTTGTGGAAGATGTTCCCAATTTTTGTGGTTGGGTAGACAGATTACTGAAGACCGCACCAATGGATGGGAGGTCTTGGAAGACACTTTCTAACTGTTTTGGTTGGAAAGTAAAGACTCATGGTAAAAGCTTATACTTTGTTCCATCTTTTATGCTTATATTTCTCTTTTCGGTTGTAATTTCAATCCATCTTTTTGGCAAGATTTGCCATTCGAGGAGTTACTGTCGAGGTTGTTGCAGCTTTTCGTGCCTCTTTGGGAACCCGTATCTCTTTATAAAGGGCTCAAAAATAATTTTGGATTCCTCGTCGAAGAGAAAAGTCGTTGAACAAGAAGATTCCGAAGAAGAGGAGGATGACGGGGGCTCTTTAGTAAGACGGCCTCGAGCTCTAAGACGCGTCATTTCTAATGATGATGCTGAAGCATCCCCCCGCCAATTTGTTTCTCTCACCAAGCCTATGGAAGCCCTGGTGGTAATTCCTGCATCTGATAATGATGCAACTCCCCAAGAACTCATGAGTCCATTGAACAACTTTTCATCAGTGGCTTCGGTAGTGGAAGTTTAGGGCCCGTTTTAGATGAAACTCCCCTAGCCTTTTTTTCAGACTCTTTTTCAACTCTCATGCCTATGATTTCTTCCTTACCAGCCCTGGCTCTTTCTGTTCCATCTTCTATTATTTCCACTTCTTCTACCGCTCCTCATTTGACAATCCCCCCCTATCGTTCATCATACGGAAGTGGGCAATTCAAGTAGAAGTGTCATTTTGAGGAGGGTAACTATTGAAGTTCCTGCTGATAGCAGCCTTTTGAGGAAGTCCGGTCAGGCAGATGTATAGCTGAAACCTTTAATTGGCCCAATTGAAAAAGCAAAGCTGGAGAGCCATAGTTCCCTGACTCTAATGAATGATATCGTGCACGCCACTTTGAAGGTATTTTCCTTCTTTCCTTTCTTTGATTTGTAAAAAAAATTATTTTTGGGATTCTTATTCCCCTTCCTTTTTTTAGGCCAATCTTATAGGCACAGAAATGATGAACAGAATCCCCCTCTTGGAGAAGGTAGCACGTGATTTAAAGAAGATAGCACATGATTCTCAGTTGGAGGCGATCAATTGGAAGGAACAATTTGAGAGTGCAGAAATTGACATGGAAGATTTACAAGAGAACAGGAGTACTTTAGAGCAGCAAGCGCGGGCTTTAAATTTAGAGTTAGTGGTTATAAAAGCTTCCTCAAGCCAAGCAGAAAAACAAAAAAGAACATCTTGAATCCTCTTTCTCCGAGCAATTATCTAAGGCTAGTGAAGAGAACAGAGAGTTGAAGGCTCTTTTGAGTCAAAAAGAAGTTTATGCTGGGGAGCTCGTGCAAAGCTTAACTCAAGCACAAGAAGTCCTTCGAGTCACTTCTGATAAGGTGCGTGCTTTAGAAAGCTCCCATGCCTCTCTTCAAACTTCTCTCAACTCTGCCTTAGCTGAAAATGAGGAGCTCGGGAATGATTGCTAATTAGGGAAGGGATTATGAGACCCTTGAAGAGAAATCTACTATTGAGGTAAGTTGGGCGTTTTTGAACTCACGCCGTGATACCCTGATTGAAGCTGGCCAAGAAAATTTCAACTTAGAGTCAGAGTTGGCTAAGGTTAATGAAACCATTTAGAAGGCTCAACAAACTCAAGATTTTCCTTCTCCTGCGACCGAAGCTTCCATGAATGTTGAAGTTGATATGGATATCCCAGCTCTTCCAAGCCCTATCGAGACTGTTGCTGCGAGTTAAGATCAACCCGTAACTGTTGATGCACCTACCCAAGTTGAGCCCGTTGCCGTTAAGGCACCTTCTTCAGTTCCCTCATCTTCCTAGTGAATAATTTGAACTTTTTGAATTCTTTTTTGCAGGTACCTTTGTTTAAGGTTATGTTTAAAACTCTTGGTTTCATTTGAGTGTTTATTTTGGAAAATTGTAATCAAACCCTTAGCTTTATTTGAGGGTTGATTTTGGAAAAGCAAGTCCTTAAGTCTTTTCATGGGGTAATCTGTATAAATAATTCTTAGTTTTTCGACTAAGTTCTTACTTAGCCTTAAGCTTTTTAATATTTTAGAAGTTTTCTCGTTACTATCTTGAATTTATATTTAGTTTATTCTTGCCTTTATTTCTAAGAACTTATAGAATAGTCTGCATTTTTATTCTTTAGAAAATGCTTCTGTTAACTTCATGAATAACTAAAGTAAACATGAGTTATGTAAAAGAGGGCCCTTTTATATTTCGACACTTAATGAAGAAGACGTCTCAACTTCATAATGGTGTTAACATACGGTAAAAGAAATAGGAACACACGTGTTTATTTTGAAATAACATTGACAAGTTTTTATTGAACTTTGTCTAGTTTTGAATAATTCTTTACATGTATTTGAATTGCATCTATAACTTTCTCGTAACTGTTTTTGTTGTAACAAATTTAAAAAATAAAAACACGAGGTTTTCCTTTATAACTCGTTTCAGAATAATAAAAACATGAGGTTTTTCTTTATAACCCTCTCTAGTACATGGATTTTACCCTAACTATAGTAAGGTTTTCTTTGGCCTTGGCTCGTGACTTCACGACTTTTACCCTGCACTTGACTCTTTCATGCTTGATTTTTTCTCAAACGTTTTTGCCTACTTTATAGACATGCTCGTGTATATTATGTAGTCCCACAAGTGTTTGAGTGTTGAAGTATGAAGCCTCGAGCACTAGATTGTTTCTCTTATTTGGTCATTTTCTTGAAAAGAAAAATATACGGGACTCGGAGGTACGATTATAGATAAAGACTGCTTAACCCGTTTGCATTTCTATCATAATAATTGTAACCCTAGGCCAGGAAGTTTTGTTTATTATGCGTGCCTTACAGGTCGTGACTCATCATTAAGTACGGGTTAGATTTTTGCCTATCATCTAAAATCGTTAGTAAAATTTTAACAATTCAAAAATAAACTTCAAAATATGGGTACCTGACCGTGGGTATTCCTTAGAAATAGTATCTCTTCAGGTGAACAACGTTCAAAATATGAAAGTAGTACCTTGACATCCATTGTCTCTAATTCATATGCTCATTTTGCTTGCAATACTACAGATCTTATAGGGTCCTTCCCATGTTGGACTTAACTTTCCCTTACTAGTTGTCTTGTAGATTGAAAAACATTTTTGAGCACAAAGTCCCCAATTTTGAAGAATCAGAGGCGGGCTTTTCGGTTGTAGTACCGTTCTATGACATGCTTTTGTTCTACCATTCTTACTAATGCAGCTTCCCTTCGTCCTTCAAGTAGATCGAGGCTTACACGCATTTCTTCATTATTAGATTCTTATGTTGCATATGTGAACCTCGTACTTGGATCTCATATCTCAACTGGAATTAAAGCTTCCTCTCCATAAACCAATCAAAATGGTGTTTCTCCCGTACTTGTTTTTGTTAGTGTGATATGCTCATAAAACACCAGGTAGCACTTCTGGCATAATCCATTTTGACTCTTCTAAACACTTCTTTAAATTATTGATAATAACCTTATTTGTTGACTCTGCTTGCCCATTACCCACTGGATGATAAGGTGTGGATGTAATCTTTTTAATTTGCCAACTTTGAAAGAATTCCGTGATTTGAGCTCCTATAAACTGAGGGTCATTATCACATACAATCTCTTTGGTACACCAAATCGGCATATGATATTCAGCCAAATAAAATCTTTGACTTCCTTTTCTCGTTCCTGTTTGAATGCTCCTGCCTCTATCTATTTAGTAAAATAATCAGTGAGTACGAGCAAAAATTTTACCTGACCTTTTGTTTGTGGTAATGGACCCACGATATTCATTCCTCATTTCATAAATGGCCATGTTGCGATGACTGGATATAGTAATTCTACAGGCCTATGCATGTTGTTTCTGTATCTCTGACATTTATCGCGTTTAGCCACGAAACTTTCTGCTTCTTCTTCCATTTTAGGCCAATAATATCCTGCACTAATTATGTTTCTTACCAGTGATCTTTATCCGGCGTGATTCCCACAATGCCCCTCGTGTATTTCCCTCATTACGTACTCCGTATGAGAAAGTCTGAGGCATCTTATTAAGGGACCACCGAACATTTTACGATATAGGTTGACCTGGTTTAAATAGTACCGAGCAGCCTTTTCCGAAGTACATGAGCTTTTTTCTTGTCATTGGGGACGGTTCCATACTGCAGAAAAATGACAATCTCGTCTCTCTAGTCCCAAGTTAAATTATTAAAATTTACCTCATTCTTACTGGGGTCAAGAACTGAATGAAATAAAGGAATAACTGAGGCAATTGCATCACTTGCTACGTCATCCACATATGCGAGATTAGCTAAGGCATCCGCTTCAACATTTTCATCCCTTGGTATTTGTGTAACCTTCCACATTTGAAACTGCTTTATCAGTTCCCGTACATTTTCTAAATATTATTGCATTCTTGCCTCCCTGTATGTATAAGTCCCCAGCATTTGATTAACCACGAGTTGTGAATCGCTTTTGAACATAATCTGATTTATGCCAAGTTCTCGTGCCAGTTCTGAACCTACAATCATGGCCCCATATTTTGACTCATTGCTAGTTACAAAATGACATTTAATAGCTTGTCAAATGGTTTCACCCATAGGTGGTACCAAAACAAGCTCTAAACTTGCACTTTTTACATTAGATGAACCATCACTGAATAAAGTCCAAGTTCCTGAGTTACCTCCAATAAATACCTTTAATTCTTTCTCTGTTTCTAATTGCATCCATTGGCTAAAATCAGCCACGAAATTAGCTAACACTTGTGATTTTATAGTAGTTCTGGGTTGGTATGTGATTTTGTATTCACTTAACTCTATATCCCACTTTACCAACCTACCTGATAATTCATGCTTATGCAATATATTACGTAAAGGGTAGGCGGTTACGACAGCAATAGGATCATGAAAGTAAGGTCTTAATTTCCTAGATGTCATGATTAATGCAAGTGCAAGCTTTTCTAATTAAGGATACTGTGTCTCCGCATCAAACAAAGATTTACTAACATAATAGATGGGAGATTGTTTACCTTGATCTTCTCAGACCAAAACAGAACTTACCGCTACTTCTGAAACAGCAAGGTTAATGAGTAGTATTTCCCCAGCCTTTGGTTTCCCTAGCAAAGGAGGATTCGATAAGTATGCTTTCAAATTCCTGAGTGCATGTTGACACTCTTCGTTCCATTCAAAATGATGTTGCTTCTTAAGAGCTAAGAAGAATTTAAAGCACTTCTCCGATGATTTAGAAATGAACCTCCCCGAGGCTGCAATTTTCCATGTTAATCTTTGAACTTCTTTCTTGTTTGAAAGTATATCATGGATTTCTTCAATGGCTTTAATCTATGCGAGATTCACTTCAATACCATGGTTATAAATAAGAAAATCAAAGAATTTAACTGATGCGACACCAAATGCACATTTTTCAGGATTTAACTTCATATTAAATTTCAACAAAATTTTAAATGTTTCAGACAGATGCGATATATGATCTCCAGAATGTTGAGTTTTAACGAGCATATCATCTATATAGACCTCTATGGTTTTTCCCAAATGCTCTTGGAATATTTTGGTTACTAGTCTCTGATATGTTGTACCTGTATTTTTGAGTCCAAAAGGCATTACTTTATAACAGTAAGTCCCCCTATCTGTTATAAATGAAGTTTTTTCTTCATCTGCTGAATCCATCTTGATTTGATTGTAACCTGAATATGCATCTAAAAAAAACTTAACAATTCATGCCCTGGAGTAGCATCCATTAATTGATCTATATGAGGTAACGGAAAAAAGTCTTTAGGACAAGCTTTGTTAAGATATGTATAGTCTACACAAACTCGCCATTTAGCGTTCTTTTTAGGCACCACAACAGTGTTGGCTAAACAATCAGGATACTTTACCTCGCGAATAAATCCATTCTTTAATAATTTTTGCACATCATCCTGATTCACCTAATTTTTTAAAGTGTCTTGCTTTCTTTTCTTTTGTTTGACAGATGGATGATATGGGTCCTCATTTAACTTTTGAGTCATTACCTCCGGTGATATACATGTTATATTAGAATCGGACCAAGCAAAATAATCTGCGTTGACTTTTAAAAATTCAATCAACTTATGTTTCATATCCGGGCTGATATTGGATCTTATATACAGTTTTCTCTACGGCCAATGTATAAACAAAACCACACCCTCCAGCTCTTCTATCGTCATTTTGATGTTTTCATTTTCTTCTGGTTCTTGAATGGAATCGGGCCTTGAATCTACATTTGTTTGCCCTTGTTCAGTTGAGGTTGACACTATGTTATCCTCAACTGAATTCTGTAATTGCTATTTTTCTTCACCCTTAACACCGAGTCTGCCACGGAGTTGATGCTCCTGGATGTTTGTTGATCTCCCCTGATTTGACATATTCCCCATGGCGCCAGAAATTTAATGACTTGATGCAAGGTTGATGAAACAGCGTCTATGTCATGGATCCATGGCCTCCCAAGAATTATGTTGTAAGCCATTTCCATATCCACTACCTAAAAGTTTGTGTCTTTTACAATGCCTTCTGTGAATGTAGCAAGTATCACCTCCCCTTTTGTTACAACACTGAAATTGTCAAATCTTGACAAAGTATGTGCTTTTGGTACCAATTTATCTTTTATTTGCATCTCGCGTAGTATTCGTACCAAAATAATATTCACGGAACTACCTGGATCAATTAAACATTGTTTCATGTTAGTGTCATGTACAAGTAAAGATATTACCAGTATGCCGTTATGTGGAGTTAAAAGACCATCGCCATCTGCATCATCGAACAAAATATTTTCTTCCTCTAGAACATGTCGTAGCCATTTCCAGTGGGTAATTGTTACTTTGGAAACCTTATTGGTTGTTATATATGTCACATTTTTTATTTTTCCCTCTGTTGATAACGTTAACGGCTCTTTTGGGAGAAGGTGGTTTAGGGGGTTCATGCATCTTTTTCATGTATGCTTCTTTACATTTCTCACTGAATAACTCGATGAGATACCCCTATTTTAACAAATGATCAACTTCACCCTGTAAAAATCTGCAATCTACCGTTTTATGCCCGTGATCATTATGAAATTCGCACTAATGATCAAGGTTTCTTTTATTTGGATTTCATCTCATCTCCTTTGGCCATCGTACCTTGTCTCTCATGCTTCTTAAAATAGCCACGAGTTCAGAAATGCTCATGTTGAAATTATAACCGTCAAACCTTGCCTTTAGACCTCTATCATCATCTTGTGACTCACGTGTGCTTCAGTCATTCCCAAATCTTGACAATGAGCCAGATTCTCTATTCCTCGACCTTTGATCGTACCTCTGATTGTCCTTTTTCAATCATGAGTCAATTCCCAATGGTCCCATGTGTGGCTCGTACCTATTTTTACCAAACCTTTTTTTCATCTTTCGCCCGTCTGGAGCTTACCTTTTCTTCTTTTGGATGTCGTGAAATAATATCTTCCTCAATCAACAGCTTTGTGCTATATTTGTTGTAAAAGTCATTCCATATTGTAGTTGGGAGTTCACGAAGGCTTTCCTTAAGTCGCCTTGTGGCTTCTGAGCTTTGCTCATTCAAATTTATTATGAAATCTATATAGAATTTTTGGATAAAAGAAAATACCATGTTAGTGCACCCTTAGTGAGTGTTTCACCAAATATTTAGACTAAAACTGATTCAATCTCCTGCTTAGTCAAATTTCTGCCTTTTACACCTGTTGTGAATGCAGTCACGTGGTCTTGTGGGTTTTTTGTTCCATCATATTTTGGTATATCAGGAATTTTGAATTTATTTGGAATTGGAAGGGGAGCAGTGCTTGCCTTCCAAGGTTGTTTTGAATATTAATCCATATCCACCCCTTTGATCACGGGTGGCACCCTGGGTATTTGCTCTATGCGGTCAGTTTGCTCCTTCAGCTGTTTCTGCAATGTTAGTACTAAATTTTGTAAATCAGAATTAACTAAGTTACCTGGTTCTCCCCTTGTGATTCGTTGGGGGTTCCACCACTTTCTGAATTAACAAGCCGGGAACAAGGGTTCTCCAAAGTGCTGTTATTTGGAGTGAGTGTGGGTGGTGCAATAAGTAATTGACTAACAAAAGCCTAAAGAGCTTTATTGACTTGTGAGGCAATAAGTTTTTGCAAAGCCTTATCCATAGTTTCAACATTTTCGAATTGAGCATGTCCATCTGTATGAGACCTATCAGGAGTGTCTTCACGAGACCGCTGTGGAAAGCCTCGTGGAGAAGTAATCAGTACATTATTGTTTTGTGGATCTCTCTGAAGTTGCTGGGTTGTTTGATTTTCTTGGTTTCTTTGAACGTTATCATTGTTGTTCGACATGATTGATGCAACAAGGAAAGTTAGGCTAAAATAAAATGAATTATCAGATTCCCGGTAACGGAACCAATTTATTTAACCAAAAACTAGAATTTTGACTAAAGCGATAATTTAGAAGAACTCGGGTTACTGATAATCGCAAGAATGAATAAAAGAAAGTAAGTCGAATAACAAGTATATAATTAAGAGAAACAAGAAAATCAGAGTATATTCAGATATTGTTTTATGTTCCTACAATTGTTCAGCCCTCTCCTTTTTATAGCTATTTTTGAGTTATATGTCTTGCCTTTGTCATAATAAGATCATTATGGGCAATTAATGACATTGAATTCTACGTTACATAATCATTATATTTAAGACAGATTCTCTAACGTTTTAGCATTTAAGGCTTATTAAATTTTGTATTTGGACTCTCGTGTGTCGTTAGATTCATTCCCTTGATTCTTCTTGATTCTTGAATTTAAATGTATTGAATAGGTATGGGCGCTGAATTCCTTGAATGTCTGACCGTGCCTCTTCTGTTGCCTTTGCTCGGATCCATTGTTACTCGTGTCTCTTGGCTAGTTGTAATTCTTTGACTATTTGACCAATCTACGTGTCATGACACGTCATCTCCATATTACTTTAATATGTAAACTCAATTTTTCCAATACAAGGTCTTCTACTAATATTGAAGTGTTGTGTGATAGAAATGGAGATGAAATTGTTGAGAAGTATTATCATGTGTGAGTGACTTTACTTATTATTTCATGATAGATTATCAATATATAGTATTTGTTGATAGACTTCTAATTTATACTGAATAATGTTATTTAAATGATTCAAATCGTCATATAAAAATAAGTATTATACCGGATAATATCATATACTTTAGTATAACTATATATGTAAAATTGATTGAAATCTTTAATATATTTTTTTACGTTATGTTTTATATTTAATTAAATAAAATAAAAATAAAAATAAAAGTCTCTCACAATAAATATTTAAGTTCATTTTTATGTTTAAAAGAATTATACGACCTTGGTACTATCATTTTTGGTAATTTGACATTCAAAAGGACTTCTTGAAATGATCGGCCAAACACAAATTATTTGCTAAATGTTCAAAAGAGTACTTCTTAAATTAATTGATCAAACACAAATAATTTTTTTCAAAAGTATTTTTAAAAAAAGTGCTTCTGAAAAAAAAAACTTTTCAATGGAGATTCGGAGAAGGTGAAAATTAGTTTAACTAAGGATAAAAAGGAGAATATTTTTGGTGGTAAAACATAGAGTATTATGCTGCTAATCCAAAGAATAAAGTAAATGATAAGTAAAGAAAGATATAATCTTGCCGTAAAGTCGTGAAGGAAAATCGATCTTAAAACTTAATTCAAAATAATGACAAAATATCTGCCTCTCTGTTAAGAATAGAATTCTACTTGGAGTGAATGTCTATCTTGTGGAGAGTTTTACTTTGTGACTAAGTCATAATTTCTCCTATAAATAGAGGGGTCTTACCCCATTGTAAATCATCCCAAAATTCAATAAGAATTTCCTCTCTCTCTCTTTCTCTGCAAGATTGCTCTTGTTCTTTTTATTATTTCATAACACGTTATCACCACGAGACTCTACCGTCTCAAGAAGCTCTTTCAGAAGATTAAGATAATTTTTCTCCTCTTTTTAAATTATGACTGACATTATGAAAAGAAAGTTCGTTGCCCTTGAGATTTCGGGCAAGAACTATATGACATGGGTGTTGGATGCTGAAATCCACTTAGATGCAATGGGTCTTGGAGACGCCATTAAAGACAAAAATAAAGCATCCACCCAAGACTGTGCTAAGGCCTTGATTTTCTTGCGCCATCACCTTGATGAAGGGTTGAAAATTGAATATCTCACAGGTCAAAGATCCACTTATTTTGTGGTGGAAAAGGGCATTGGGCAAAAATTTTCCGTGTACCAAGACATTTGGTTGATCTTTATCAAGCATCTCTAAAGAATAAAGGCCTTGAAGCCAATTTTGTCTCTGACAATGATTTTGACATCACCCACTTGGATGTGGCAGACTTTTTTGAGCGCCCTGATGGAAAAATAGACCACTTGATCGGTGAAGGATCCGTGGTTAAAGATGATTGAGTAGTTTGACTTTATTTTTATTTTGCTTTTTTGTATTAGTTAGTGAATAATCATCATGTAATGATAGTTCTTTACATGAGTAGTAGTCATTAGTTATTTATTTTATATATAAAAAAAAATATTAATTTTTCACGCATGTTTCTACTTATATTAAGAAGACAAAAATCCATCATCATTAGTATTATCAGTTGTGCTTTGTATTATTACTCTTAACATTTACATGCGGTAGTTTAATTTTAGTTATGAATTTAATTTGTAAACTCATATTTTGTAGGTTATAATATTGCAGACTGACTATGTATTTTTAAACACTTATAACTGATGATAAACAGTAATAGTAAAGTTTGTTTAACAATTTTTTGTTGTTGTTTATACTACAACAATATTGCTTAAATAATTGTGACTGCATACAGAATATATATCATTCATTGTATAGAAAAATTTGTTATATTTTACAAACAACTATGAGTATGTATAATAGTTATTAACTGTTATTCTTATAAAATGCATTATTGTATTACACGTCCATGTGTCATATGATGTGTAAGTTGTTGTATTGTGTTATAATTGCAATATTTTTAGGAAGTGTATTTGACATCATATAAATGTTATTCTAATAGGTGGATTAACTTTTACGCGACGAGATAAAGATTTGTGTGGAATTCAAAATAAATGCTTTCACATTATTTTTTCTTCTTCTTCAAATAGCTTTTGGTCTATAAATACTAATATTTATTCGTATATTTCTTTTGTATGTCAAACTATGGGAAGCAAATATGGATATCCCTCAAAGCAAACTTGAATCAAATTTCAATTGTGAAAATATTTGTTTAGTTGATTCATGTACAACACATACAATACTCAAAGAGAAGAAATATTTCTTGCATTTAAGTATGTGTAAGGCAGATGTTACTACAATTTCTGGTAGTAGTAAATTAATTGAAGGCTCTGGAAGAGCTACTATAACTCCGCCTAAGGGAACAATACTTATCATAGAGAATGCAATGTTCTCCTCCAAGTCCAAGAGGAACTTGTTGAGTTTTAAAGATATCCGCAGAAATGGATATCATATTGAGACAATAGATGAGAATAATCTTGAATATCTCATCATTACCAAAAATGCCTCTGGCCAGAAAAGGGCTATTGAGAAGTTCCCATCTTTGTCTTGTGGTCTGTATTGGACAAGAATTAGTGCAATTGAGGCACATTCTATTGTAAACCAAAAGGTTACCGATTCCAATACTTTTGTACTTTGGCATGATCGATTGGGACACCCTGGATCAATTATGATGAGACGAATCATAGAAAACTCAAATGTGCATCCATTAAAGAATTTAAAGATTCTTTTAAATGATGAATTTTCTTGCACTTCTTGTTATCAAGGCAAGTTAATTATTAGACCATCACCAACAAAGGTTGGAATTGAGTCCCCTGCGTTTTTGGAACATATACAAGGGGACATTTGTGGACCTATTCACCCACCTAGTGGGTCGTTCCGATATTTTATGGTCTTGATAGACGCATCCTCTAGATGGTCTCATGTGTGCCTATTGTCATCTCGCAACCTCGCGTTTGCAAAATTAATGGCACAAATAATTCGATTATGGGCACAATTTTCCGATAATCCAATTAAGTCTATTAGACTTGATAATGCTGCTGAGTTTTCATCCCAAGCATTTAATGATTATTGCTTATCAATTGGGATAAAAGTGGAACATCCTGTAGCTCATGTTCACACTCAAAATGGTCTTGCAGAGTCTTTAATTAAACGTCTGCAATTGATAGCAAGACCGTTACTCATGAAAACGAGGCTGCCCACTTCTGTTTGGGTCACGCCATTTTGCATGCAGCAATGCTAGTTCGTCTCAGACCGATAAATTATCATAAATATTCCCCGTTGCAATTAGTTTTGGGTCATGAACCTATATATCCCATTTAAGAATTTTTGGATGCGCAGTATATGTGCCTGTAGCACCGCCATATCGCACCAAAATGGGTCCGCAAAGAAGGTTAGGAATATATGTTGGGTTTGAATCGCCCTCCATTATTCGCTACCTCGAGCCATTAACGGGAGATTTATTTATTGCACGATTTGCAGACTGACGATTTGATGAGACACTTTTCCCAAAATTAGGGGGAGAAGTTGGTAAAACCAAACGGGAAATTTTGTGGAAAAATCCATCATTATCTCATCTTGATCCACGTGCCTCTATTTGTGAAAAAGAGGTACAAAAGATTATTCATTTGCAGAGAATAGAAAATCAAATGCCCGATGCATTTACGGATATGAAAAGGATAACAAAATCACATATCCCTGCGGAGAATGTTCCAATTCGTATTGATGTCCCTATTGGACAATCTTCTAGTGTCATAGCTAATGAGTCAAAAGCACGCATGAAACGTGGCAGACCATTAGGTTCCAAAGATCGAAATCCTAGAAAAAGGAAAATAAATGATCAAAATGACACTATGAAAGAATCTCATGAAGAAATCCACGACTTAATAAATTCTGAGATTCATGAGGAATCCACTGAGCCCAAGACTCAAGAAAATAAGGAACTATCAATAAATCCAATTGATATTGAGACAAATTTGAATCGATTGGATATAGTGGTGGATTATGTCTTTGCATATAATGTTGCATCCAGCATTATGCAAGAAAATGAGGATCTTGAACCTCAATCTGTTGGAGAATGTCGAAAAAGACTTGATTGGCCAAAATGGCAAGAAGCAATCCAATCAGAATTGAATTCACTTGCAAAACGTGAAGTTTTTGGGCCTGTAGTCCAAACACCTAATGGTGTTAAGCCTGTTGGCTATAAATGGGTCTTTGTACGCAAGAGAAATGAGAAAAACGAGGTACAAAGATATAAGGCACGCCTTGTTGCACAAGGATTTTCACAAAGGCCTGGTGTTGATTATGAAGAGACATATTCACCCGTTATGGATGCTATAACATTCCGTTATCTCATTAGTTTTGCTGTCCATGAAAAACTTGACATGCATTTAATGGATGTGGTTACTGCCTACCTTTGCGGCTCACTTGATAATGAGATATACATGAAAATTCCCGAGGGCTTCAAAATGCCTAATAATTCAAAATCCCGGGAAATGTTTTCAATCAAATGGCAAAGATCTTTGTATGGTCTAAAGCAATCAGGACGAATGTGGTATAATCGTCTTAGTGAGTATTTATTAAATGAAGGCTATATAAATGATGCCATTTGCCCATGTGTTTTCATAAAGAAAACAACATCGGAATTTGTTGTACTTGCCGTATATGTTGATGACATAAACCTTATTGGAACTCCTATAGAACTCCAAAAGGCAATTGATTATTTAAAGAAGGAGTTCGAGATGAAAGATCTCGGAAAGACAAAATTATGTCTTGGTTTGCAAATTGAACATTTGGCAAACGGAATTTTTGTTCATCAATCTACCTACATAGAAAAGGTACTTAAACGGTTTTACATGGATGGAGCACATCCATTAAGTACTCCGATGGTTGTTCGATCACTTGATGTGAACAAAGATCCATTCCGACCTCAAGAAGAGAATGAAGAGCTACTTGGTCCTGAAGTACCATATCTTAGTGCAATTGGCGCACTAACGTATCTTGCCAATACTACAAGGCCTGATATAACTTTTCCAGTTAATGTCTTAGCAAGATATAGCTCTGCTCCCACAAGGAGACATTGGAATGGGATCAAACACATATTGCGGTATCTAAAAGGGACTACCGATATGGGCTTATTTTATGGCAACAATTGCAGTCTCTCGATCTTGTTGGTTATGTTGATGCTGGGTATTTATCCGACCCACACAAGGCTCGATCTCAAACAGGTTATGTGTTTAACTGTGGAGGCACTGCCATATCTTGGCGATCGACTAAGCAATCAATTGTGGCTACTTCATCTAATCATGCTGAGATAATTGCTATTTATGAAGCAAGTCGAGAGTGTATGTGGTTGAGGTCTATAATACATTTTATTCGAGATAAATGTGGTGTGAAATGTGACAAGTTACCCACTATTTTGTATGAAGACAATGCAGCATGCATAGCTCAACTGAAGGGAGGATTCATAAAAGGAGATAGGACAAAGCACATTTCACCAAAGTTATTTTTCACACATGATCTTCAAAAGAATGGTGATATTAATGTGCAACAGATTCGTTCAAGTGATAATATGGCTGATTTGTTCACAAAATCTCTACCGACGTCAACCTTCAAGAAGCTAGTGTACAAGATTGGGATGCGAAGGCTTAAGGATGTGAATTGATGCTCTCATCAGGGGGAGTTAATGCGCGTTGCACTCTTTTTCCCTTACAAGGTTTTGTCCCACTGGGTTTTCCTTGCGAGGTTTTTAACGAGGCAACCAAAAGGCGTATTATTAGATATGTGTACTCTTTTTCCTTTTCTAAATTTTTTTTCCCATTGGGTTTGATTTTAGTTAAGGTTTTAATGAGGCACATTACTTATTGAGTAGACATTCAAGGGGAGTGTTAAGAATAGAATTCTACTTGGAGTGAATGTCTATCTTGTGGAGAGTTTTACTTTGTGACTAAGTCATAATTTCTCCTATAAATAGAGGGGTCTTACCCCATTGTAAATCATCCCAAAATTCAATAAGAATTTCCTCTCTCTCTTTCTCTCCAAGATTGCTCTTGTTCTTTTATTATTTCATAACACTCTCTACTTTGTTCTCTCTTTTTTTCATAATTGCGCATAACCAAGAGAACAAACCACTAGTTGATAAACAAAAAAGAGACTATTCAATTTCGAAGTTTCAACACCTTTTTGTTGGGCAACAACAACATACTCCTATATATTTTTATAAGTAGTGTTTAGGGAAAGCAGTTATATGCAAACCTTACCTATATTTTATACAAATAGAAAGTGTTTTCAAAAGACACTCGGATAAGAACTCAACACCTCTTTGTTATTTTTCTTTATTTTCTTCTATTTTTCTAATAGTCTTTGATAGACTTTAATGAACCAAGAATTTTGATGTCAAATTAACAAGTTGTAACATGCTCCCACATTGAGGCACCGTTTGTACATAGTTTCTTTTTCTGGAATTTTTAAAAAAATTTGTCTGTCCATGAAAATTTGTAAGCTATTAAAGATTTTTCGAAAATAAGTATTTTCTGTTGCGTAAGCCAAATGTATATAGTGTGAATGAGCCACAACTATTATACCAAAAATTATGATAGCCACCAAATAATAAATAAGACAATAAAATAACAATAAAAGGAACACCAGAATTTACGAGGTTCGGCTAATTTTGCCTACTCCTCGGACACAATCAATATTTTATTCCACTCCAAAAATATAAGTAAAATAATACTAAAGAGAGAAGATACAAATGCCTTAAGAAGATAATGTTATGACCCAAATTTCCCACCATCGGGAGTCGTGATGGCGCCTACTATCGGAGCTAGGCAAGCCAAACACTCAAACTTTTTAAAAAGCAACACAACAATAATAAAAATAGTAAACCTTTAAATGAAAGCGAAAGTCTTTATAACATAAGTAAATGAAAATCCAAAATGCGGAAGTTTAATATTTTACTACCCAAGACTGGAGTCGCTATCTCACGAACTGCTAACGAATACTACAAACAAGTGCGAATAGAAAGAAAATACATATGTATGTCTTGGTACAATGAAATCAAACAGAAATATAGAAAGGGACTTCGGCCTGCGAACGCCTGCTACCTATAAATCCCTGGATTGAAGTCAGCTCACGCTCAGTGTGCTACTAATGTGGTCCAAAAGATGCTCCGGTATCGTCATTTATGCAAAAAGTACAGAAGTGTAGCATCAGCACAACCGACCCCATATGCTGGTAAGTGTCTGGCCTAACCCCTGTGAATTAATGACGAGGCTACATAGGACAACCAAATAAACATATACAATTCAATATATATATATGTGCAATAAATGGAAAGAATAGCAAAACTGAACATTTAAAAGGAAAGGAAAACATGCTATGAGGGAGTACAATTCGGATATAAAAATCATCAACTTAAATAAGAACAGGACACCTCAATAATTAACAAAAACCAGAAAAACCAACAGTTGCACGGCATCAACATTCGTACTTTTACTCTCATCCTCACCCCAAAATAAACAAATACAATGCACGGCATCACCCTTCGTACTTTTCCTCACACAACTCTCATTTCATGGTACGGAATGATTCTTCGTGCAAATATAATCAAATCGGAGCACGGAATGTCCCTTCATGCATAAATAGTCAGAAATGACATGGAATAACCCTTCGTGCAAATTATAATAAACAATGGCATTGAATGACCCTTCGTGCATCATCACTCTTCCTCACCCAAACAACAATCACAATTAAACGGGCGAGAAAAATAATTAATAACAAGAACTATCCGGGCAAGGGAAAAATGCAATTAAACAACTAAATCCCGGTAGGGGAGCAATAACAGCAACTTACACATCCCGAAAAGGGAATCAATATATTCAAGTCATCCTGGCAAGGGATTAATCACAACTCTTTCCAATTCTTTCATTTCTTACTCAATAGTATTTTTATTGTTCGACCCAACGCTCCCCAGAGTTCACAAATTCATAATTTATTCTCAATCACGTTATGTAGAAGTCATTAATTAATTTGGAAGAGCCACAAAATATACCAAAAACAAGTAACAACAAAGACCCTCGGTCATACTAGACACCGGTGTATAGATACTCATCACCATGCATATACACCGCACTCGATCATTTAGCAAATAACAACTAATAACACTCTAATACTATTCCCTCAATCCAAAGTTAGATCAAACACTCACCTCGGTCCAAAGAATAGCAATCAACTCTCAAATACCGTCTTTCCTTGAAAATTTGACTCCGGAACAATGATATCTATGCATAATTAATTCAATGAGATGAATTAGGTCTCAACAACATAATCCCATAGCATAGAAATGAGTTTTCTAGCATTCTTCCAAAATACCAAAATCTGACACCAGGCTCACATGGTCCAAACACGAGGCTCGGACCAAGACCCAATCACCCATAACCCCACGAATTCAAATATAAAATTTGTTTCAAGATTCGACCCCAAATTGAGGTTGAATCACCCAAAATTTCCAAAACCCTAACTCTACCCAAAACCCTTAATTTTTACTTTGAATTCATGATTTAGGGCTAGGAAATTTGTGATTAGATGAAGAAATTAGGAGAGAATGAAGTTAAGAATATTAAACTAGCAAGCTATGGAGGAAAAGAAGCTTGAAATTCATCGATAGGATGTTGGAGTGAAGAGCTCGTGTGAAATAAAGGCTAAATCCCGCTACTGTTCTGTTTTAAGACTTAAAGTTTTGCCGGGAAAAATGCCATTCGCGTTCGCGTGAACAGGGATGCGTTCACGAAGAGTGGACAGATCAAGGCATCATGTTCGCGTGGGGCTAATCACGAACGCGTAGAAGACGGGACCGGTAAACATCATGTTCGCGACAAGGAAACGCGAATGTAACGACCCGATCGGTCATTTTGAGTTCTAGCACTTCGTTCAGCAGTCGGAGGCCATGAACAGCTTCATTTCAGGTATTTTGACTTGTACGCATGATCGGAATTGAATTTTGAGAAGTCCAAAGTTGATTCGAGAAGAGAAATCTTTTTTTTGGGAGCTTAATGTTGAAAGAATGATCTGGAGTTTGAATTTTGAGTAAACAACTTCGGAATCGGGATCTAAAGGTTCCAGCAGGTTCGTATGATGATTTCGGACTTGGGCGTATGCCCAGCGCGGGTTTTGGATAACGCGGGAGCATTTTGGCGTCTATTGTGAAAGTTAGCATTTTAGAAGAAATTTCATAAGTTTGGCTTGAAGTGCGCTTCAGTGTTATCGATGTCCGTTTGGGATTCCGAGACTAGGAATAGCTCCATATGGTGATTCTGGAGTTGGGAGTGTGATCAAAAGGGAATTCGGAGGTCCTTAGACCATTTTGAAGCCATTTGGCTAAAGATAGAAAATTGAAGGTTTTTGGAGAGTTTGACCGGGGGTTGACTTTTTGATATCTGTGTCAAAATCAAATTTTAGAAGTGTGCAGTAGGTCCGTAATGTTAAATATGGTTTGTTTGCAAAATTTGAGGTCAATCAGACGTGAATTTATGGGTTTAAACATCGGAAGTGGAAGTTGGAAAGTTCAAAGTTCATAAAGCTTGAATCGTGGTGTAATTCGTGATTTTGGCATTGTTTGTTATGATTTGAGGCCTCGATCAAGTCCGTAATATATTTTGGGATTGGTTGGTATGTTTGGTTGGGGTCTCGGGGGCCTCGGGTGGATTCCGGGTGGTTAACGGATCAGAAATGGAATTTTAGGAAGGTTTGTGTTGCTGGCTGCTGGTATTTCCACTTCTGCGGAAACAGGACAGTAGATGCGGTCAGGGAGCCGCAAATGCGGGACCGCACCTACGGAAGGAGGGAGCGCAGAAGCGGAAGTGGACATTCGGCTAGGAACCGCAGAAGCGGACTGTGTTCCACAGAAGTGGAATCGCTTCTACGATGGGTAGACCGCAGAAGTGGTTGGTCAGGTGATTTGAGAAACCACAGAAGAGGCCTGGAAATCCGCAAAAGCGAAACTGCATAGGCAGTTATATATCCGCATATGCGGAAACCACTAAAGATAGTGGCCTTTATTTATTCAGGCTCCATGACATTTTTGCTCATTTCTCACTTCATGGGGCGATTTTTGAGAGCTTCAAAGAGGGGTTTCATAATCTATGTTAAGGTAAGTTATCCCCATTACTTTTGAGTTAAATACGTCAATTACATATGGATTTAAGCATGAAAATTAGAGTAAATATTGGGGTTTTGGTTGAAAACTTAGAAAATTATAAATTTTAGATTTTAGCCACGATTTTGAGTAAGGAATTAAGAGAAAATTATATATTTGAGTTCCTAAGGTTAGGGGTAATCTTTATCTTCGAAAAAATTCGGATTCCGGGCACGTGGGCTTGAGGGCATTTTGGTCAACTTTTCGTTTGGATTTAGGAATGGCTATAAATTGAGTTGTAAAGTATAGTAGAGCATATATTAATAGATTTGTATGATCAATGGCTAGTTTTGGTGCGTTGTGCGTTGTTTCAAGCCTTTGGAAGGATGTAAAATGCCGGTTGTGAGTATTCGGAGCTAGGTAAATCTCTTTTCTAATTATGTAAGGGGGAAATTACCCCATAGGTAAGTTAAATTGATTATGTGATCCTAGTTGTGGGGGCTACGATTTAAATTAAAGCTAAAATCTCTTAATTATTAAACGTTGAAGGAAAAACCTTGGATTTTTCAAAGGTATTAAAAGAGGAATTATTTGGTAATTTAATCGGCTAGCCTGATAGCAGTATCCGGCGCCATCATGATCCGTAGTGGATTTGGGTCGTGACAACATGGTATCAGAGCTCTAGGTTCCCGTCGGTCTCACGAGTCATGAGCAAGTCTAGTAGAGTCTTGCGGATCAGTACAAAGACGTATGTACTTATCCTCATGAGGCTGCAGGACTGTTAGGAGTACTTACTTTCTTGATTTCCTTATCGTGTAGTTCGATTCCTTTGAGGCTTATGCCTTTGACTCCCTTCCACCCAATCTTACACAATGAGAACGCTTGCTATAAACCAAAGCATAGTGTTGGAATGACTTGAGAATATCGATGCTTGGTTATTGGCGCTTTCAGATCTAATTTGAAGTGGTGATTTTAGCAACAGGAAATGGAAGTTAGTAGATTAACTCAAAGCATAGTATTGTTATGTGGTAGGAGATTGTATAAGACGAAAAAGAGCTGCTTGAAGTAAAGGAAGACGTAGCACGACTTTGAAGCGAAAGGATATTGTCGCACATTTAATGGATGTCCACAAGGGGTGAATAGACTCGTACAACTGGAGAGTGAGCTCGAACTCAGTATGGGTTATTGATGTCGTGGTGATGGTACTTCATGCAGCAGTGTTGGAAGATGTTGGGGAGTGATTTCAACAGGTGGGGTATTCCGGTAAGCAGGTTAGCAGTTGCGTGGTTGGTAAAGCTTCCGAAAAATTCTTCTGAATATGCAGCAAATGGAATTATTGTGTGAATAGTGTTAATGATTTAGAGTATCAAATTGAGTTTCTACGGTAAGATATCGAGAATGGCAGCGATTGTCGATGCGAAGGTGGATGATGATTCAGAATATGAAAGAAGGGGATTTACATGAGAATTTCAAGAATTTGCGGCGGATGATTGCGCAAGGTTATGTTGATGAGGGATTAGGAATAATGGTGAACTCTAGAGTTTTGGTAATAATGGCATCAAGCTAAGTGGGAGAGTCCCACCGCTTATGATTTGGGCTTCATGGTTAGCTACCTGCGAGGTTTATGGTTAATAGCATACTGGGGGTTGCCTCAATTACGAAAAACTACCATAAGTAGTAAAGATATGCTATGGTTGACCTTATGGCTTCATGTTCAAACTTGGGAAAGGATTCAGGATTTGCGCCTTGTATGGAAGCGGGTTTTAAAGGGAGTGATTCTGCTAGGTGCCTCGTTGAGATGGTACTCCTATTTTATGAGATCTATGTAGCCGATTATATTCGGGACCAAGTCAGAGCGGGTGGCTCTCCGTAACAGTCCTAATGAATTCAATAGGTAAAGTATGGTGCCTAATAATGTCGAGTTTATAGGCATAATTAAGAATCGAGCTTGGAAAGCAGCTTATGAGAAGTGGCATAGAACGTTCGTGATGGTTGGCTTGTGAAGTAGCAATTGGGAAGTTCGAAATGGTTCGTAGGGGTTGAGACAACATGGTCTCGTTGTTCAAGGTCGTTTGGAATGAGTGTAGATGAAGCGTGTTATTTGTTCCAAATTACTCAAGGATAAATTTGAAAGAAAGGGATTGATTAGCCATAGTTGAATTTGGCATATTGGGATTCGAGATAAGATCAGTCAGCGTGATCAAGTTGTGCATATGATTGGTGGAGGTACAAGTGAGGGTTGCAAGTCGCCGTAATGGGCGTTATTCAAAAGCCTTCTATTATTATGGCTTGTTGTGTGGGAAATAGATTTCGGAAAGGTTTTGGTGGCTTGGACCACTACTTGCAGATTTGCATATTCTACAGTTATAGGAATATACATGTGTTGCTCTAGTTCTCCTGAAGTGAGTAAAGTACAAAGCTCTCATATGTTAAAGTGTTAAAATATTAACGATTTCGGGGTTATGATGAAAGTCATGTTGTGTCGCATGTTGGCACATTGGGTGCAGTGAGTAGCATGGAAATTCGAAGTAAGGATCAACGTTGCATCTTGGGCTGGCATGGATATCACGGGCTCGGATAAGCAAGGAAGTGGTTGAATGATTAAAGTAAATTGGTATTGTCTTCAGCATCACCTGAGGTCGATGTGTTGTCAAAAAGGCTTTGCATCCTGGTAAGGATTCTTGATCGTTTTTCAGCGTTAGTGTATCCGAAGCTTTAATTGTACGGGCTCGATATTTATTTTAGGAGATTGTGGGAGCATGTCCCACGGGAAGATCGCGTAAGTGTGGCATGTAGTCACTTGATTGACTAAAGATTTAAGCAAGTATGAGGATTGCGGTAATAAAATTTGTTTGAAATTGTGCCTGAAGGGCACTTTGTTTACTAGGTTATGAACTGAGGAGGTTGCTCCGGTTATTATGGTTGTTCTTATATGTTACGAGGCAAAAGGGAGTTACTATGGACCTTTAAAAGGTTATTAGCCAAGTGGGTGCAATCCGAAATCGGCTTGAGATCAATGGATTGATTTATATATGTGAACATGGCTTTATATCAGGTCAGTTGTGTATGTTCCAGCGAGCGTTCTTCATGACTGGACATTCAGAAGTAGAAGTTGGAAAGTTCATAAAGCTTGAATCGTGGTGTAATTCGTAATTTTGGCATTGTTTGTTAGGATTTGAGGCCTCGAGAAAGTCCATAATGTTTTTTGGGATTGATTGGTATGTTTGGTTGGGGTCCCTGGGGCCTCGGGTAGATTTCCGGTTGTTAACCAATCAAAAATGAAATTTTAGGAAGGCTAGTGTTGCTGGTTGCTGGTATTTTTGCTTCTGCAGAAATGGGACCGTAGAAGTTTCCCCGCAAAAGTGAGAAAGGAGACCGCAGATGAGGATATTGGTGAGGAAGTTCGGACCGCAGATGCGGTCAGGGAGCCGCAAATGCGGGACCGCACCTGCAGAAGGAGGGAGCGCAAAAACGGAAGTGGATGTTTGGCCAGGAACCGCAGAACCAGACTTTGTTCTGCAGAAGCGGAATCGTTCCTGCGATGGGTAGACCACAATAGCAGTTGATCGGGTGATTTGAGAGACCGTAGAAGCGGCCTGAAAATCCGCAAAAGCATAACCGCATTGGTGGTTATATTTCCACATATGTGGAAACCACTGAAGGTAGTGGCCTTCATTTATTCGGACTCAATGTCATTTTTGCTCATTTCTCATTTCATGGGGCCATTTTTGGAGAGCTTCAAAGAGGGGTTTCGTCATCTATTTTATAAGTTATCCCCATTACTTTTGAGTTATATACATCAATTACATATGGATTTAAGTATGGAAATTAGAGTAAATATTGGGGTTTGGTTGAAAACCTAGAAAATTATAAATCTTAGACTTTAGCCATGATTTTGAGTATGGAATTAAGAGAAAATTATATATTTGAGTTCCTAAGATTAGGGGTAATCTTTATCTTCAAAAAATTTTGGATTCCGGGCACGTGGGCCTGAGGGCATTTTGGTCAACTTTTCGTTCGGAGTTAGGAATGGATATAAATTGAGTTGTAAGGTATAGTAGAGCATATATTAATGGATTTGTATGATCATTGGCTAGTTTTGGTGCATTGTGCGATTGTTCAAGCCTTCGAAAGGATGTAGAATGCCGGTTCCGAGTCTTCGGAGCGAGGTGAGTCTCCTTTCTAATTCCGTGAGGCGGAAATTACCCCATAAGTAAGTTAAATTGATTATGTGTTTCTAGTTGTGGGGGCTACGTGCGCACGAGGTGACGAGAGTCCGTGCGTAGCTACTATTATGCTATTGTCCTGGTAGTTTATGAACCAAAAGCATGTTATATGTGGAGTAAATGTGAAATCATTGATGGCTTAGATTGCTTAAATCACATTAAATTAATAATTGGATTTTTCTAAAAGACTTAAGCTTCGTTTTCTCAAATTAATAAAGAGAATCGACCTTTTTCTGGATAATTGCTTCACGATTGACTTCTTGATTATTTATCTATCTGTGTGTTCTTATTTTGGAATGGGCCGAACGCCTCAGCAGATTAATAGATGCATCTATAGGCGCACTGTCACCCTCGGCAAGTGCATAGTTATTTCTGTTGGATCGGGCCGTCGCCACGGTATGATTTGCGCATGCTTGTATTACTGCCTGGAACTTAATTAAATTGTTGTTGCCTTTTTATGGCTTAAAGATATTCGGGATATGATTAAAAAGGAAATTCTAGGAAGCTTTCCCATGAGGAATAAATTGAGTTTTTGTTTCTTTCCGTTTGGAATAAAAATTATATTTATAGTATAACATATATATATATATATATATATATATATATATATATATATATATATATATATATATATATATATAAAGGATGAGTCATTATTGGACTATCAGTAAGCGTCAGAGTTGACCATCTCGTCTCTACCCCTCTAAGATTAGGTGGGATACTTACTGAGTACACGTTGTTTACGTAATCATACTACACCTCTGTGCATTTTTGTTGCACAGGTATTTGATGCATTAGCGACCCACTGGGCGCAGCGGCACGGACGATTAAGGGACTTGGTGAGTTGCAGTATGCAAGGCGACCCGTAGCTCTTTAAAGTCCCTTTCTAGTAACTATATTTCTTTTATGTCCATTATATTCCGGACGGATGTTGTGTTGTACTTTATGTCTTTTCAGTAGTTGCTCATGCACTTGTGACACCGGGTTTCTGGGATGGTTTTGAGAAGATTTGAATTATTTGTTATTGTTCGATAAAAACCTTAGATTTTTCAAAGGTATTAAAAGAGGAATTAATTGGTAATTTAATTGGCTAGTCTGATAGCAGTGTCCGGTGCCATCACGACCCGTAGTGGATTTGGTTCGTGACAACGAACACATAGAGTAAAGTATTTGGGGTCTGGGATCTAGGCCTACGCGAACGCGTGAGGAGACACGCGAACGTGTTGAAGGAAGCAACAAGGCTTCATGATCGCAATGGCCTGAACGTGAAGCGAAGGTTTAAGGGAGCAAAGTTATGCGAACATGAAGGCAACATTGCGAACACGATGAAGGATTCTACTGAGTGCCAACATCAAATTTTTTGCAATATTTTCTAAATCCAAACCACCCGGAACACCCCGAGAAACACTCCCGAGCCCCCGGGGCTCCTAACCAAACACACACTAATTAAACAACATCCTACGAACTTACTCAAGCGATTAATCGCTAAAATAACATCAAAATCAAAGGATCAAACCCCAGAATCATCATTTTCATTTCAAACTTCTTAAACTTCTAAATTTAGATAATTAGGTCCGAAACACGTCAAACGACATCCGATTTCGACCAAACTTCACAGAAAGCGCTTAACACATATTTAAGACTTGACCGGGCATCGTAACAAAAATATGAGCCTGATACCATCGTCATTTAATAAATTTTCATTTTCATTTTCCTTAATAATTTCAGAAAAAATAATTTAAAAGAAAAATTCTTTTACTCGGGTTCTATACCTCGGATTTCGACTCCGGACACATGCCCAAGTCATATATTTTTCTACGGATCCTCCAGGACCGTCTAATCACGGATCCAAGTCTAATACCAAAGTTGTTGACCAAAGTCAACTTTAACCATATTAATATCAATATTTTTCATATTTTTCATAGATTTCACATATTTTAACATAAACGTTTCCTGGCTATACGTCCGGACTATGCACAAAAATCGAGGCAACCACCAGTAAGGTTTTCAAGGCCTCAGAAGCGCGAATAAAGGGAGAAATCTGGTGATGACCCTTTGGGTCGTCATATTCTCCACCTCCGAAACAAACGTTCATCCTCGAACGGACAAAAGAAAGAAGTACTCGAGTTAGGAAATAGATGAGAGTAACGATTCCACATATCAGACTCGGACTCCCAGGTCGAAACTTCAGGAGGCTGACCCCTCCACTACACACATGCTGAAGGAAAGCTCTTCGACCTCAACTGGCGAACCTGCCGATCTAGAATAGCTACCGACTCCTCCTTGTAGGATAGATCCTTGTCCAACTGGAGAGTACTGAAGTCTAACACGTGGGTACGATCGCCGTGATCCCTCTGAAGCATAGACACATGAAACACTAGATACACGGCTGACAAGCTAGGTGGCAAGGCAAGTCTGTAAGCTACCTCTCTCCCACGATCAAGAATCTCAAATGGGCCAATGAACCTAGGGCTAAGTTTGCCCTTCTTCCCAAATCTCATCACGCCCTTCATAGGCGATACACGGAGCAATACTCGCTCACCGACCACGAAAGCTACATCTCGAACCTTGCGATCCGCATAACTCTTTTGCTACGATTGTACCGAATGAAGCCTGTCTTGAATGATCTTGACCTTGTACAAGGCCTCCTGGACTAAATTTGTACCCAATAACCAAGCCTCTCCCAGCTCAAACCATCCAACTAGAGACTGACATCGCCTACCATACAACGCCTCATATAGGGCCATCTGAATGCTGGACTAGTAGTTGTTGTTGTAGGCGAATGCTGCTAAAGGCAAAAACTTGTCCTAAGATCCTCCAAAATCAATGACACAAGCTCAGAGCATATCATCCAATATCTGAATAGTCCTCTCGGACTGGCCGTCCGTCTGAGGATGGAATGTTGTATTCAACTGAACCTGGGTGCCTAAATCCTGTTGAACTGCTCTCCAGAAGTGCGAGGTAAACTGCGTACCTCGGTCCGAAATTATAGATGTTGGCACCCTATGAAGGCGAACAATCTCTTGGATATGGATCTCAGCTAATCACTCTAATGAATATGTGGTGGCAACAGGAATGAAATGTGCTAACTTGGTTAGCCTATCAACAATTACCCAAATAGCATCAAACTTCTTCCGAGTCACCGGAAGTCCAATAACGAAATCCATGGTAATCCTCTCCCACTTCCACTTGGGAAGCTCAATCCTCTAAAACACACCACCGGGCCTCTGATGCTCATACTTGACCTGCTAACAATTCAAACACCGAGCCGCATATGCAACAATGTCTTTGTTCATCCTACGCCACCAATAGTGTTGCCGCAAGTCCTGATAAATCTTCACGGCGCTCAGTTGAATAGAATACCCAGAACTATGGGCCTCTACTAAGATCAACTCTTGAATCCCATAGACATTGGGCACACAAACTCTCTCATGCAACCTTAAAACACCATCATCATCAAAAGTCACCTTCGTGGCACCTCGATGTTGCATCGTGTCTCTCAAGACACATAAATGAGGATCATCAAATATCCAATCATGGATATTCTCCAATAACGAAGAACGAGCGATCGTGCAATCTAATACTCGGCTAGGCTCAAAAATTTCCAACCTCACAAACCGATTGGCCAAGGCCTGAATATCCAAAGCAGGTGGTATTTGGCTTACCAGAACATAAGCAAGACTACCCATGTTGACTGACTTCCTACTCAATGCATCTGCCACCACATTGGCTCTCCCCGGGTGGTACAAAATAGTAACACCATAATCCTTCAATAGCTCCAACCACCTTCGCTACCTCAAGTTTAACTCCTTCTGCTTGAACATGTATTGCAGACTCTTGTGATTAGTGTACACCTCACACGTCACACCATATAAGTAATGCATCCAAATCTTAAAAGCGTGAACAATGGTTGCCAACTCTAAATCATGGACTGGATAATTCTTCTCGTGTATCTTCAACTGCTTCAAAGCATAAGCAATGACCCTACCATCCTACATCAATACAGTGCCAAGCCCAATATGGGAAACACCTCCACGAACCAACGGTAATATCCTGCTAACCCCAAGAAACTCCGAATCTCAGTCGCTGAAGCTGGTCGAGGCCAATTCTTGACCACCTCAATCTTCTTCGGGTCTACTTGAATGCCCTCTACTAATACTACATGACCCAAGAAATGCAACTGAACTCAACCAAAACTCAAACTTCGAGAATTTAGCATACAACTGACTATCCTTCAGAGTCTGAAGAACCACTTTGAGGTGTTGCTCATGCTCCTCCTGACTGCGGGAGTATACCAGGATATCATCAATAAAAACTATCACGAACAAGTCTAAATAAGGCCTGAACACTCGGTTCATCAACACCATAAATGTTGATGGGGCATTGGTCAACCCAACTGACATGACCAAAAACTCACAATGCCCATACCGAGTGTAAAATGCTATCTTAGGGACATCAGACGCCCTAATCCTCAGCTGATTGTAGCCAGACCTCAAGTCTATCTTTGAAAACACCTTCGTACCATGCAACTGGTCAAAAAAATCATCAATCCTCGGCAGTGGATACTTGTTCTTCATCATTACCTTGTTCAATTGCCGGTAATCAATGCACATCCTCATTGATCCATCCTTTTTCTTCACAAATAGCACTGGTGCACCCAAAGGAGAAACACTAAGCCTAATGAAACCCTTCTTAAGCAAATCTTGCAACTGGTCCTTTAACTCCTTCAACTCTAGCGGGGCCATACGATACGGCGGGATAGAAATGGGCTGCGTGCCTTGGGCTAGATCAATACAAAAATCGATATCCCTATCGAGCGGCATACCCGGCAGGTCTAAAGGGAAAAACTCTGGGAACTCCCCAACAATAGGAACTGAGTCAATAAAAGGAACCTCTATGATGGAATCACAAACATATGCCAAATAAGCTAAACATCCCTTCTCGACCATGTGTCGAGCCTTAATATGAAATAACTCTCACGCCCCAAATCGGGGAACATGACCGGCGCCTGACCGGGTTGCCCCAGTCAAGCGGACCTGGGTGCCTTTCATTCCCACGCGTTACCCCTGTGTTGATTTTTTTCTCATTAACCAAATATCTTACTAACCATGAATGATTTCACATTAAACAAATAAAACCATACGAGTGATTCATTAACAAGTTTGCAGTTTTTACAACGCCCGACATAACATAATATATACATAAGACTGGAGTCCCACAGTTTACATGTCTACAGAGCCTCTAGGATACAAAAAGGGGAATACAATACTTACCGATAACAAGGCTCCGGCTATACCTTACAAAACCAAAATGAAATCTAAACAGAAGTGGCATGAACCACACAGGGCCCCAAGGAAGAAAGGGGCTCACCAAAACGGGCAGTGGAAGGAGAAGGATACTACTGCCGATGAGCTGAAGTGCCTGCTACTGATCCACCTACAATCATAACATGAATGTAGCGTCCCCGACAAAAGGGACGTCAGTACACTTGAATTGTACTGGCATGTATGGACAAACTTTGTCCCAAGTAAACTCAAGCCATTGAATTACATCAACAATTAATTAAGCCAGCTAACCATGTTTTCCACCTTTTACTCATTTCAGATAAGCCTCAACATAAGCACGTTCAAGGTCAACAAATAGAACAACAACCAATCAACAACATGAATTGCAAGTAGTCAAACATAGGGGCAATCAGTGCCCCCCAGGTTGCAAATTCTCCTGCTGTCTCCTTTCACAATTTCACATCATTGATTTTTGTATCAATTTTCAATAGCGATTTCGATCGCTTTCCATCCTTATTGCCCCCGACCACCCTTATTACCTCGGCCACCCTTATCACCCCAACCCACACCTTATTTCCTCATGTTGCGGCGCGCAACACGACCCCGCCGTACAGTTTTAAAACACAACAAGTACAAACAGCAGATAAGGCATTTCACACAATTTCAACAAGTTCAAATAAGCAACTTACAGGTTGGTTCATGTTCACAATTACTTCTCAAGCCAATATCACAAGCAAGTTACAAGTGTTTCAAAATCAAGAATATTCACAAAAGTATCTTCAATAATTTTCCACAACAAACCAATCCTCAAGTGTTTCATTTCTTTTCCACAAGGTGCCATACAGGCCATCATAACCATTATTTACAATTCTTTACCCAATTCAACTCTCATTTACCTTTCGGTTCATATTCCATACCACATCACTCATATTTCAACAACAACTTTGAATATCCAACAACAACATCAAGAATTTCACACAATTTGTCAAATTAACACTAACCAAGCAAATTTCACACATATAGGCGATTTCACAAGAATCAAAATTAGCCATACATACCGGTGATGAGTTTTCTTCCGTTAACTTCCTACTTTATGCTTACCCAAGATATCCTACTCTTGCCAACCTTGTTCTTGAAGACTCTTACTTCTACTCACTTCTTTTTACTAGAAATCAAGTTCAATAATCATGCATGAGTGTAAAAATTCTATTTTCAAAAGCTATTATATGCAAACCTCTCTTTACCCAATTTAAAACTGAAAATCAAAGAAAATAGTTAGGGTTTTTACCTTGAAAAGATTGGGGAAGTTGAATCCTTGCCCTAGGATCCCTTGGAATTAAGTGGTTGGAACAATCTTTGAAGATGAAGAACTCCTCTCTCTAAAACCCCTCTATTCTCTCTCTAATTTTGATAAGATGATATGAGAAAATGAGGGTGAAAGGTGTTATATTAAAGAAGAGATCGGGTCAAAATGTTACAAAAATTTGGGCCGGGGCAAATCTGCGGTGCACTTTGCGACCGCAGAATCAACATGCGGTCCGCATAGTGACCGCAGAATGGCCTCAAAAATGACTCAAGTTCTGTTACAGAATGCGGCCAATATACGGTCCGCATTCTTGATCTGCGGTCGTAAAGTGCACCGCAGATTCATTATGCGATCGCATATCGACCGCATTTTCAACATGATTTTGGGAGTCTTCTGTTAAGGTCTGCGGCAAGAATGCGGTCCGCATAGCAGATCTGCGGTCGCATTCTTGATCGCAGAATTGACATTTTTCGGAAAAATTAATCCTCTACATTTTTGAAACTTAAATCGCTACCAAGGGTCCGAACCGCCACTCGCAAGCTCGCCGCGAAGAATTCTACGCATTCCTAACACATCATTCGAACCACGACACCATAGCTACTAGGTTTTTATGCACAAAAAATTTACGGGGTCTTACATCCTCCCCCCTTAAGATTATTCGTCCTCGAATGAGGATTTTGAAATAAATGAGTTGGTTTTGAAAGACATGATATGCAACTATCAAAATTTTGACTAACTCTTATATTTTAGAAAAAATTTCGCCAGAGTTTCCTTTGTATTATGGACATATCCACATGTCAGAGGGCCCCCGAAACACATTACCAAACAACAATGTACAACTACAACACTTTCCACAACTGGTATACACTTTCTTACCTCAACGAATGCACAGTGTTCTATCACATTGTTACAATTGCACATAATGAGTTCTTACCTTATTTAACCATCTTAATACACTATGTACACACAAACAAACCATTACCAATCTACACTTACTATTAGTTGTTTACTTAACACATGAATCTTTTATAAGGCTTTCATTTATCAAGAAAGGTTCAAGTGACCCAAGGCAACAACACATTTAACTCATTACAAAATGAAGGAGACTTCACTAATACTAAGAGAGAAACGACTTGGACAAGATGACAATTACTAGGAGTAGAAGGGTCACCTAATTTATTCTAGGCTTGATCAAACAAATGGGGGTACTTTTCTTTCATCTCTTTTTCTGCTTCCCATGTGGCCTCCTCAACTTGTTGACTTCGCCATAATACTTTAACAGAGGCAACTTCCTTATTTCTTAACTTACGGACTTGCCTATCAAGAATGGAAACTGGAACTTCTTCATATGACAAATCTTCATTAACCTCTATAGCTTCGACTGGCATGATGGTGGATGGATCTCCAATCACTTTCTTCAACATGGACACATGGAATACCGGGTGCACTGATGACATCTCAGGAGGCAATTCTAGCCTATAAGCAACTTGACCAATCCTTTGAACGATCCGATATGGCCCAACATACCTAGGGCTTAATTTCCCTTTATTTCCGAATGACTCCCTTCATAGGAGATACCCTCAAGAACACCCAATCATCGACTTGAAACTCCAAGTCCCTTTGGCGAACATCTGCATAGGATTTTTGACGACTCTGTGCTGTTTTCATTCTCTCCCGAATAACCTTGACCTTTTCCATAGCTTCGTACACCATATCTGGCCCTAGCAATTCCACTTCACCCACCTCAAACCACCCGATTGGCGACCTACATCTTCTCCCGTACAATGCCTCAAATGGGGCCATCTCAATGCTAGCATGATAGCTGTTATTGTAAGCAAATTCTATCAGTGGCAAGTGTTCATCCCAATTACCTTTAAAATCTAAGACACAAGCCCGCAACATATCTTCAAGCGTCCGAATGGTCCGCTCGGCCTGACCGTCGGTCTGTGGATGGAAAGCTGTGCTGAGATTCACCTGAGTTCCCAAACCTTGCTGAAACTTCTTCCAAAAGTTAGCTGTGAACTGAGCCCCGCGATCTGAGATAATAGAAAGTGGAGTGCCATGAAGTCTTACTATCTCCTTGATGTACAATCTTGCATATTGCTCCGCAGTATCAGTGGACTTGACAGGCAAGAAGTGGGCTGATTTGGTGAGTCGATCTACTATCACCCATATTGAATCGAACTTACGCTGAGTGCGAGGTAACCCTACCACGAAATCCATATTGATCATCTCCCATTTCCACCTTGGTATTTCTATAAGCTGAGTTAATCTACCGGGCCGTTGATGCTCGGCCTTCACTTGTTGACAGTTCGGACATTTATCTACAAAGCTTGCTACATCCCTTTTCATACCGTTCCACCAATAAATCTCCTTAAGGTCATGATACATTTTCGTGGAACCAGGGTGTACCGAATACCTGGAAATATGAGCCTCTGCCATTACCCTCTCCCGAAGCTCGTCCACATCCGGAACACATAGTCTACCTTGGCACCGCAATACACCATCCTCAATGCTGAGTACAAATGATGAGGTCTTGTTATTCACAATTGCTTCCTTCACCCGAACCAATACTTGATCCATGAACTGTTTTTCCTTGATTTCCGCGACTAGTGATGATTCTGCTCCATTATGCACCAAAACATCCCCCTCGTCTGACGCCGAGATACGAACCCCCAAACTGGCTAATTGGTAAACCTCCCGAGCCAGGGGTCTTTGATCCATACCCAAATGAGCCAAACTACCCATGGATTTTTGACTAAGAGCGTCGGCTACCACATTTGCCTTCCCTGGATGGTACAATATGTCCATATCATAGTCCTTGAGCAGTTCTAACCACTGCCGCTGTCTCAGATTCAGTTCTTTCTACTTGAACAAATACTGGAGGCTCTTGTGGTCTGAAAACACATCTACACGAACCCCATAAATAAAATACCGCCATATTTCAAAACAAACCCAACTGCCGCGAGCTCCAAATCCTGTGTCGGATAATTCTTTTCGTGATCTTTGAGTTATCTCGAAGCATACGCTATAACCTTTCCGTGTTGCATCAACACACACCCAAACCAACCCTAGAGGCATAACCATCACCTTAACACTTTGCATCATTAGCGGGACATCTTTATTATATTCCTCTTACATAAGACCTTCCACGAATTGAATTCTACTATAATTTCCTTGATATGATTACGATCCCATGTGAACAATTGCTACTAACTCTTCACAATTCTTAACAAAAGGCATTATTGAGTGAGTTTTCCCTTATGACCTCCTATCTCAATGAATAGCACTGGCTAACTTGCACACGTACCCCGAATAACACTATCTTGCACGACATTGCATCAAATGTAAGGTAACATTGTGCTCTAACTTTTCTTAACCAACCTCTTCTCCCCATATGTACATTATAGAATTTAAGAAACTGCACTACTTCCCCCGTGAAAATTCCTACCATCCCTCCTTACGGTTAAACACCTCTATTCTCTCTCTAATTTTGATAAGATGATATGAGAAAATGAGGGTGAAAGGTGTTATATTAAAGAAGAGATCGGGTCAAAATATTACAAAAATCTGGGCCGGGGCGAATCTGCGGTGCACTTTGCGATCGCAGAATCAACATGCGGTCCACATAGTGACCGCAGAATGGCCTCAAAAATTACTCAAGTTCTGTTACAGAATGCGACCAATATGCGGTCTGCATTCTTGATCTGCGGTCGCAAATTGCACCGCATATTCATTATGCGATAACATATCAACCTCATTTTCAACATGATTTTTGGGAGTCTTCTGTTAAGGTCTGCGGCAAGAATGCGGTCCGCATAGTAGATCTGCGGTCGCATTCTTGACCGCAGAATTGACATTTTTTGGAAAAATTAATCCTCTACATTTTTGAAACTTAAATCACTACCAAGGGTCCGAACCGCCGCATTCCTAACACATCATTCGAACCACGACACCATAGCTACTAGGTTTTTATGCACAAAAATTTTACGGGGCCTTACAATAACACTGTGGGTGGTATGTCCTGGGTCCCTCTCATCTCTAATTGGTGCAAATCCGGTAAAGCCAATGTCACGATCTTGGTGTGACAATCCAAGATTGCATGATACGGGGAAAACCAATTCATCCCCAATATAATATCAAAATCCACCATGTCTAGAAGCAATAGATCAACACGGGTCTCAAGACCCTCAAATACTACTACATAGGAACGATGGACTTGATTGACCACTATAGAATCACCTACTAGTGTAGATACATATACAGGAATACCCAAGGCATCACTAAGCATAGCCAAGTAGGACACAAAATAAGATGACACATATGAATACGTAGGTCCAGGGTCAAATAGCACTGAAGCATCCCTATCACAGACAAGAATAGTACATGTAATAACAGCATCGGAAGACTTGGCCTCTGGCATGGCTGGCAAAGCATAACACCAGGGCTGGGCGCCACTTCCCCAAACAGTCTCTAGGACGGTCAACAAATAGACAACCTCTACCCCCGCCGGTCCAAGCTCTACCTCTACGATCCCTACCTCCACCTCTATGATCCCTACCCCCACCTCTAGATGGCTGGGCGGGCTGTGGATCACCTGCTGCCTGAATCATAGGGCGGGGACCCTGCTGCTAAGAGCTGCCCAAAGGCTTGAGGGCAAAACTTGACAATATGACCGGGGTCACCACAACCATAACAAGACCTCAACTGCTATGACTGCTGGCCCTGTTGACCTAAATGTCCTCCCTGAAGCTCTAAAGTGGTGGTGCACTGATAGGTTGTTGATCTGGATAGTACTATTGAGAACCACCGCTGCCTGGAGTACCATGAGAAACTTTAAGCACGGACTGAAAGGGCCTCGGTGAATGACCCCTACCATAGGAATCCCTACCTCCAAATGAGGTACCACTAAACCTACCAGAATGACGAGGCCTCTTGTCCGACATCTGACCACCTCCCCGTGTGAGGGCCATCTCAACTCTACGGGTTGCATTGGCCACCTCCTGAAAGGAAATACCACTACCAACTCCCACAGCCATCTGGAGACGGATCGGATTAATCAATCCATCAATAAATCGTTGGACCCTCTCTCGCTCCGTAGGGAGTATCACAATATTTTGGCGTTCCAAGTCAACAAATCTAGTCTCATACTGTGTAACTATCATGGAGCCCTACTGGAGGTGCTCAAACTGCCTACGAAGTGCCTCCCGCTGGGTGACTGGGAGAAACTTCTACATATATAACTCCACGAACTAATCTCGTGTCAAAGCTGGAGAAACTGCTGGTCTAGATAGGCAAAAATCCCTCCACCAAGTTTTGGCGGATCCTGCAAGCCGGAAGGTGGCAAAATCGACCCCGTTGGTCTCCACTATACCCATGTTCCTGAGAATCTTATGATAGCTGAATACAAAATCCTGTGGATCCTTTGATGAAGCACCGCTGAAAGTGGTGGTAAAGAACTTGGAGAACCGATCAAGTCTCCACAAAGCATCCGAAGACATAGCCGCTCCGTCATCGGCATGAGCTGTAATACCTGGTTGAGCTGCCACAGCTGGTTGAACCACTAGGACATGAGTTTGGGGAGCTACCTGCTCCGGAATACATGTAGCAGGAGTCTGAACCCCTCGCCCAGCCTGAGAAGTGGCAAGTGCTACTGGCAGCAACCCCGCTCTAGTGACACTCTCCATAAAGTCTGCCAATCTGACTAGAGCCTCCTAAAGATTTTGGGTGACCATAACCACCTCTGTAGTCAATATGAGGCTCCACCTCTGCCCCTACCTCGGCCTCTACCCTTCGTAGTAGCTGTTGCTGGGGGCTCGGGCTGTTGTGCGATAGAAGAAGAAGCACGTGTTCTCGCCATCTGCGAATGAACAGAGTAGACACACAATCAGTTGAGAAACATAATCGCATGATGAGAAAGAACAAAAGTGAAACTTTTCCTAACTCTGTAGCCTTTAGGGATAAATACAAGCGTCTCTGTACTGATCCCTCGGACTCTACCAAGTTTGTCCATGAGTAGCGAGACCTATGCAACCTAGAGCTCTGATACCAACTTGTCACGACCCAGATTTCCTACCAACGGGAGTCGTGATGGTGCCTACTTTCGGAGCTAGGGAAGCCAAACACTCAAACTTTTTAAAAAAACAACACAACAGCAATAATAATAGTAAACCTTTAAATAAAAGCGGAAGTCTTTATAACATAAGTAAATGAAAAAACAAAATATGGAAGTTTAATATTTTACTACCCACGGCTGGAGTCGCTATCTCACGAACTGCTAGCAAGATCGGTACAATGAAAACAAACACAAATATAGAAAGGGACTTCAGCCTGCAAACGCCCGCTAGGCTACCTCGTAACTCTCTGGACTGAAGTCACCTCCCGGTCAGTGTGCTACTACTATGGTCCAAAATATGCTCTTGTAGCGTGATCTGTGCAAAAAGTACAGAAGTGTAGCATCAGCACAATCGACCCCATGTGTTGGTAAGAGTCTGGCCTAACCCCGACGAAGTAGTGACGAGGCTAGATGGGACTACCAAATAAACATGTGCAATTCAATATATATATGTGCAATAAAAGGAAAGAATAGCAAAACTGAACAGTTAAATGGAAGGAAAACATGCTATGGGGGAGTACAATTCGGATATAAAAATCATCAACTTAAATAAGAACAGGACACCTCAATAATTTACAAAAACCAGGAAAACCAACAGTTGCACGGCATCAACCTTCGTACTTTTACTCTCATCCTCACCCCAAAGCAAAAAAATATAATGCACGGTATCACCCTTCGTGCTTTTCCTCACATAACTCTCATTTCATGGCACGTAATGATCCTTCGTGCAAATATAATCAAATCGGAGCACGAAATGTCCCTTCGTGCATAAATAGTCAGAAATGTCACGGAATGACCCTTCGTGCAAATTATAATCAACAATAGCATGGAATAACCCTTTGTGCATCATCACTCTTCCTCAACCAAACAGTAATCACAACCAAACAAGTGAGGAAAATAAATAATAACAAAAAATGTCCTGGCGTGGGAAAATTGCAATTAAACAACTAAATCCCGACAAGGGATCAATAACAGCAACTTACACATCCCGGCAAGGGAGATAATCAATATATTCAAGTCATCCCGGCAAAGGATTAATCACAAGTCTTTCCAATTCTTTCATTTCTTACTCAATAGTATTTTTATTGTTCGAGCCAACGCTCCCAGAGTTCACAAATTCATAATTTATTCTCAACTCTTCACCTTATGTAGAATTCATAAATTAATTTGGAAGAGCCCCAAAATATACCAAAAACAAGTAACAAGACCCACGGTCATACTAGACACCGGTGTATAGATACTCATCACCATGCCTATACATTGCACTCGATCATTTAGCAAATAACAATTAATAACACTCTAATCATATTCCCTCAATCTAAAGTTAGATCAAATACTTACCTCGGTCCAAAGAATAGAAATCAACTCTCCAATACCGCCTTTCCTCTAAAATCTGACTCTGAAACAATGATATCTAGGCATAATTAATTCAATGATATCAATTAGGGATCAACAACATAATCTCATAGCCTAGAAATGAGTTTTCTAGCATTCTTCCAAAATACCAAAATTCGATACCAGGCCCACATGGTCCAAACACGAGACTCGGACCAAAACTCAATCACACATAACCCCACGAGTTCAAATATATAGCTTGTTTCAAGATTCGACCCCAAATTGAGGTTGAATCACCCAAAATTCCCAAAACCCTAACTCTACCCAAAACCCTTAATTTCTACTTTGAATTCCTGATTTAGGGGTAGGAAATTAGTGATTAGATGAAGAAACTAGGAGAGAATGAAGTTAAGAACACTTACCTAGCAAGTTATGGAGGAAAAAGATCTTGAAAATCGTCTATAGGATGTTGGAGTGAAGAGATCGTGTGAAATAATGGCAAACTCCCGCTACTATTCTGTTTTAAGACTGAAAAATTTGCTGGGCAAAAATGCCCTTCACGTTTGTGTGAACAGGGATGCGTTCGTGAAAGGTGGACAGGTCAAGGTATTGCGTTCGTGTGGGGCTAATCGTGAATGCGTAGAAGACGGGACTGGTAAACATTGCGTTCGTGACAGGGGAATACGTGCGCCTATAGTACAGTATTTGGGGTCTGGGATCTTGGCCTACGCAAACACGTTGAAGGAAGCAACAAGGCTTCATGATCCCGATGGCCTGAACGTGAATGCGAAGGTTTAAGGGAGCAAAGCTATGCGAACGCGAAGGCAACACTGCGAACGCGATGAACGATTCTACTGAGTGCCAACGGCAGATTTTCTTCAATATTTTCTAACTCCAAACCACCCCGAACACCTCCGAAAACACTCTCGAGCCCTCGGGGCTCCTAACCAAATACATACACTAACTCAACATTATCCTACGAACTTACGCGAATGGTCAAATTGCTAAAATAACATCAAAATCAAATAATCAAAACCCAAAATCATCATTTTCAATTCAAACTTCTTAAACCTCTAACTTTAGATAAGTAGGTCCGAAACACATCAAACGACGTCCGATTTCTACCAAACTTCACAGAAAGTGCTTAACACATATTTAAGACATGTGCCGGGTGTCGGAACCAAAATACGACCCCGATACCATCATATTTCAATAAATTCTTATTTCAATTGTCCTGAATAATTTCAGAAAAATAATTTAACAGAAAAAATTCTTTTACTCGGGTTATAGACCTCGAATTTCGACTCCAGGCACATGCCCGAGTCCCATAATTTTTTACGAACCCTCTGGGACCGTCAAATCATGGATCCGGATCCGTTTACCAAAAATGTTGACAAAAAGTCAAATTTAACTACATTAATATCAAAAAAATTTAAATTTTCACAGATTTCACATATTTCAACATAAAAGCTTCCCGGCTACACGCCTGGACTGCGCATGCAAATTGAGATAGCCACCAGTGAGGTTTTCAAGGCCTCGAAAGCATAGAAAAAGGGAGAAATCTGGTGATGACTCTTTGGGTCATCACAGATAAGAAGGCAAATGAGAGGTGTGTTTAAATCCTAAACATAAGGCCTCCTTTTATAGGAAACTATTCCCCCAAACTTAAGTCTCCCACCTGTATGGGAGTTTTGCCAAACTTCAACAAATCTCCACCTTGGCAAAATTCCACATCTTCAATTTTCTCTTGGAAACAAATTGTTTCTTCATATTCGATGTTCAATCTTCAACAATGTTGATCAAATCCATACAATATTGAAACTTGACCGGAGTCACCATTTTTGTCAGCATATCAGCAGGATTCTCTGTAGTATGGTGACTCCACCTTCTTCTATGATTTCTCGTACGAAATGATACCGAACATCAATGTGCTTCGTCCTTACATGATAAACTTGGTTCTTCTATAATTGAATAGCACTTTGAGTATCACAAAAAAATTGTGATACTTTTTTGTTCTACACTAAGTTCCTTTAGCAACCCTTGAAGCCATATTGCCTCCTTCACAGCCTTTGTAATAGCCATATAATCTGCCTTTGTTGTAGATAAAGCAATTGTTGACTGCAAAGTAGACTTCCAACTAACTGGTGCCATTGCAAAAGTAAACACATAACCAGTAGTTGATCTCCGCTTGTCCAGATCACCCGCAAAATCTGAATCACAATATCCAACTACAGACTGATTGTCTTCATGCTCAAAAACTAAACCGACATCTACAGTATTATGAATATACCATAGACTCAACTTCAAAGCTTGTCAATGCTCATTTCCTATTTTATGCATATATCTGCTAATAACTCAAACAGTTTGTGAATGTCAGGTCTCGTACAGACCATAGCATACATCAAGCTACCAACAGCATTTGCGTATGGTACCTTTGACATATACTCTCATTCAGCTTCATCCTTTGGCGACATAGTTGTACTTAGCTTAAAATGGGGAGAAAGTGGAGTACTAACTAGCTTAGTTTTGTCTTTTATGCCAAAACGTTGTAGTACTCTCTTCAAATATTCTTTCTGAGATAAACAGAGTTGCTTTGAACGTCTATCTCTAATTATATCCATGCCAAGAATTTTCTTTGCCTCACCAAAATCCGTCATCTCGAACTCATTCTTCAGTTGAATCTTCAACTTATCAATTTCTCTCGAATTCTTGAAAGCTATCAACATATCATCAACATATAGGAGAATATATATGAAGGAACCATATTTAAGCTTGCGAAAATACACACAATGATCGTATTTGCTTCTTTTGTACCCATGCTGCAACATAAACTTGTCAAATTGCTTATACCATTTTCTAGAAGATTGTTTCAATTCGTACAATGATTTTTCAAGTTTGCACACCAAATTTCCTTTTCCACAAACTTTGAATCCTTCTGGCTGAGTCATATAGATTTCCTCCTCCAAGTTTCAATGTTCCAAATACAACTGTGCTAGCAAAGCCAACATAATTCTAATGGATGAATGTTTTACAACTGGAGAAAACACTTCATTGTAATCAATTACCTCCTTTTGAGCATATCCTTTGGCAACCAATCTTGCTTTGTAGCGAACATCTTTTTGGTTAGGAAATCCTTCTTTCTTTGAAAATACCCATTTGCACCCAATTACTTTCTTTCCCTTCGAGAGATTGGCCAATCTCCATGTATGATTCTGATGAAGGGACTGTATCTCATCATTCATAGCAATCCTCCTCTTATCTTCTTCTAAACTTTGGACTACATCTTTATAAGTGGTAGAAACATCATCAGCTGCAATTGTGGTTGCACAAGCAACTGTCTCTATGAGATGAACAGGTTTCGTTATTATCCTTTTTGGCCTGCTGGTTGCTATTGATTCAAGTTGTTATTGAGGTTCTTGAGTTGGAATCTCCTCTACTGGCTCTCCTTCCAGAAAATAATCTTCATTTGTTTCCTTATCTTCTTCTTGTGTAGGAAAAATAAATTTTCCCTCAAACTCCGCCTATTTAGAAGCACCATCATCTTGTTTGGTATCTTTATTTGTTACCTTGTTTACCATAGCAGATTCATCGAAGGTAACATCCCTTCTGAATATTACATTTTTTGTCATAGAAAACCATAAGCGGTATCCTTTAACTCCATAAGTAATCCACGTAAAAATAGCCATTTTTGCCCATCGATCCAATTTCGACTCAGTTACATGATAGTATGCAGTTGATCCAAACACGTGCAAAGAGTCATAATCTATAGCAGGCTTTCCATGCCATTTTTTAAATGGTGTTTTGCCATCAATAGCAGCATATGGTAGACGATTAATGAGGTGGCATGCATATGTAATTGACTCAACCCAAAATTCGTTGTCCAAGCCAGCATTGAAAAACATACACTGTACCTTCTCCAGCAAGGTACAGTTCATACGTTCTTCCACTCCATTCTATTGTGGTGTATGTCTGACAGTAAAGTATTGAACAATGCCATCATTTTCACAAACCTTATTGAAATGATCATTTTTGTATTCACCTCCATTATCTATGCGAATACACTTGATCCTCCCGCCTGTTTGATTCTCCACCAATGTCTTCCATTTGAGAAAAATTTCCAGCACTTCATCTTTGCTCTTCATTGTATACACCCATACTCTTCGGAAAAAATCATTCCTACCCAATGAAGGTGTTTTGGAAGGACCCCAAATGTCAGAGTGTACATAATCCAAAATTCCTTTGATACAATGCTCGCAATCTTCATTGTCTGTTTTCCTTTGATACAATGCTCGCAAAACTCCAAATTGCAAGCCTTTACCCCTTTCAACAATCCTTGATCTAATAGAGTTTTCAAGGATTTTCCTCCAGCATGTCCCAAGCACATGTGACATAGCCTGGTTTCTCTTGCCTCTTTGTCATCACTGGACGTCACTGTCGTTGTTCCAATAACTGTACTACTACGATAGCAGTACATGTTATTATTTTTCCGATTAGCCTTCATTACCACTAGTGCACCAAAGCATACTCTCATCACTCCATTTTTTTTGCAACGATTTTGAACCCTTTTTATTCTAGGGCTCTCACAGAGATGAGATCCTTCTTCAAATTCGGTACATATCAAACATATGTTAATGTTCTAATCATTCCATCATGGTTCCTTAATCGTATTGAACCAATGCCATATGAGGTAAGAATGTTGTTATCCGCTGTGTGGATGACTTTATATTCTCCTTCTTGAAATTCCACGAACCAATCCCTGTTGGGGCACATATGATAACTACAAGCCGATTCCATCAACCATATGTCTGATGATGTTGATGTCTCTGTTGTAACTAATGAGATAATCAATGTATTCAAGTCATCCTGGCAAGGGATTAATCACAACTCTATCCAATTCTTTCATTTCTTACTCAATAGTATTTTTATTGTTCGACCCAACGCTCCCCAGAGTTCACAAATTCATAATTTATTCTCAATCACATTATGTAGAAGTCATTAATTAATTTGGAAGAGCCACAAAATATACCAAAAACAAGTAACAACAAAGACCCGCGGTCATACTAGACACCAGTGTATAGATACTCGTCACCATGAATTTACACCGCACTCGATCATTTAGCAAATAACAACTAATAACACTCTAATCATATTCCCTCAAGACAAAGTTAGATCAAACACTCACCTCGGTCCAAAGAATAGCAATCAACTCTCAAATACCATCTTTCCTCGAAAATTCGACTCCAGAACAATGATATCTAGGTGTAATTAATTTAATGATATCAATTAGGGCTCAACAACATAATCCCATAGCATAGAAATGAGTTTTCTAGCATTCTTCCAAAATACCAAAATTCGACACCAGGCTCACATGGTCCAAACACGAGGCTCGGACCAAACCCCAATCACCCATAACCCCACGAGTTCAAATATATAATTTGTTTCAAGATTTGACCCCAAATTGAGGTTGAATCACCCAAAATTCCCAAAACCCTAACTCTACCCAAAACCCTTAATTTCTACTTTGAATTCATGATTTAGGGCTAGGAAATTTGTGATTAGATGAAGAAATTAGGAGAGAACGAAGTTATGAATACTTAACTAGCAAGCTATGGAGGAAAAGGAGCTTGAAATTCATCTATAGGATGTTGGAGTGAAGAGCTCGTGTGAAATAACGGCTAAATCCCGCTACTGTTCTATTGTAAAACTTAAAATTTTGTCGGGAAAAATGCCCTTCGCGTTCGCGTGAATAGGGATGTGTTCACGAAGGGTGGACAGGTCAAGGCATCACGTTCACATGGGGCTAATCACGAATGCGTAGAAGAGGGGACTGGTAAACATCGCGTTCGCGACAGAGAAACGCGAATGTTACGACCCGAACGGTCGTTTTGAGTTCTAACGCTTTGTTCAACAATCAAAGGCCATGAACAACTTCATTTCAGGTATTATGACTTGTACCCATGATCGGAATTGAATTTTGGGAAGTCCAGAGTTGATTCGAGAAGAGAAATCCTTTTTCGGGAGCTTAATGTTGAAAGAATGAACTAGGGTTGGAATTTTTAGTAAACAACCTCAGAATCGGGATCTAAAGGTTCCAGCACGTTCGTATGATGATTTTTTACTTGGGCGTATGCCCGATGTAGGTTTTGGATAACCCAGGAGTGTTTTGGCATCTATTGTGAAAGTTAGCATTTTAAAATAAATTTCATAAGTTTGGCTTGAAGTGTGTTTCAGTGTTATCGATGTCCGTTTGGGATTCCGAGACTGAGAATAGATCTGTATGGTAATTCTGGAGTTGGGAGCGTGATTAGAAGGGAATTCGGAGGTCCTTAGACCATTTTGAAGCCATTAGGCTAAAGATAAAAAATTGAAGGTTTTTGGAGAGTTTGACCGGGGGTTGACTTTTTGTTATCAGGGTCGAAATCAAATTCCAAAAGTTGCAATAGGTTCGTAATGTCAAATATGGTTTGCGTGCAATATTTGAGGTCAATCAGACGTGATTTTATGGGTTTAAACATCGGAAGTAGAAGTTGGAAAGTTCAAAGTTCATAAATCTTGAATTGTGGTGTAATTCGTGATTTTGGCATTGTTTGTTATGATTTGAGGCATCGAGCAAGTCCGTAATATATTTTGGGATTGGTTGGTATGTTTGGTTGGGGTCTCGGGGGCCTCGGGTGGATTCCGGATGGTTAACGGATCAAAAATGGAATTTTAGGAAGGTTGGTGTTGCTGGTTGTTGGCATTTCCGCTTCTGCGGAAACGGGACAGCAGATGCGGTCAGGGAGCCGCAAATGCGGGATCGCACCTGCGGAAGGATAGAGCGCAGACGTGGAAGTGGACGTTTGGCTAGGAACCACAGAAGTGGAATCGCTTCTGCGATGGGTAGACCGCAGAAGTGGTTGGTCGGGTGATTTGAGAAATCGCAGAAGCAGCCTGGAAATCCGCAAAAGCGAAACCGCATAGGCGGTTATATTTCTGCATATGCGGAAACCACTAAAGATAGTGGCCTTTATTTATTCGGGCTCAATGTCATTTTTGCTCATTTCTCACTTCATGGGGCAATTTTTTAAGGCTTCAAAGAGGGGTTTCATCATCTATGTTAAGGTAAGTTATCCCCATTACTTTTAAGTTAAATACATCAATTACATATGGATTTAAGCATGGAAATTAGAGTAAATATTGGTGTTTTAGTTGAAAACTTAGAAAATTATAAATTTTAGATTTTAGCCACGATTTTGAGTATGGAATTAAGAGAATTATATATTTGAGTTCCTAAGGTTAGGGGTAATCTTTATCTTCGAAAAATTTTGGATTCCGGGCACGTGGGCTTGAGGGCATTTTGGTCAACTTTTCGTTCGGAGTTAGAAATTGCTATAAATTGAGTTGTAAGGTATAGTAGAGCATATACTAATAGATTTGTATGATCATTGGCTAGTTTTGGTGCGTTGTGCATTGGTTCAAGCCTTCGGAAGGATGTAGAATACCGGTTGTGAGTCTTCAGAACGAGGTGAGTCTCTTTCCTAATTCTGTAAGGGGGAAATTACCCCATAGGTAAGTTAAATTGATTATGTGCTCCTAGTTGTGGGGGCAACATGGGCACGAGTGACGAGAGTCCGTGCGTGGCTATTATTTCGCTATTGTTCGGGTAGTTTAAGAACCAAAAGCATGTTATTTGTGGAATAAATGTGAAATTATCAATGGCTTAGATTGCTTAAATTACATTAAATTAATAAATTGATTTTCTAAAAGACTTAAGCTTCGTTTTCTCAAATTAATAAAGAGAATTGACCTTTTACTGGATAATTGCTGCACGATTGACTTCTTTACTATTTATCTGTCAGTGTGTGCTTATTTTGGAATGGGCCGAACGCCTCGGCAGATTAATAGATGCATCTATAGGCGCATCGTCGACCCTCGGCAAGTGGACAGTTATTTCTGTTGGATTGGGTCATCGTCACGGTATGATTTGCGCATGCTTGAATTGATGCCTGGAACTTAATTAAATTGTTGTTGCCTTTTTATGGCTTAAAGATATTCGGAATATGATTAATAAGGAAATTTTGGTAATCTTTCCCATGAGGAATCAATTGATTATTTGTTTTTTCTGTTTGGATTAAAAATTAAGTTTATAGCATAAATCCACTAATTTGTGTGTGTGTAAATATATATATATATATATATATATATATATATATATATATATATATATATATATATATATATATATATATATATATATATATATATATATATATATATATATATATATATATATATATATATATATATATATATATATATATATATATATATATATATTGTGTGTGTGTGTGTGTGTGTGTGTGTGTGTGTGTTAAGGATGAGTCATCATTGGACTATCAGTAAGTGTCAGAGTTGACCATCTCGTCTCTACCCCTCCGGGATTAGGCGGGATACTTACTGAGTGCACGTTATTTACTTTCTCATACTACACTTCTATGCATTTTTATTGCACATGTACGTGATGCATTAGCGACCCACTGGGCGCAGCGGCAGGGACGATTAAGGGACTTGGTGAGTTGCAGTATTCAAGGTGACCCGTAGCTCTTTAAAGTCCCTTTCTAGTAACTATATTTCTTTTTTGTCCATTGTATTCCAAACGAATATTGTGTTGTACTTTATGTCTTTATCAGTAGTTTCTCATGCACTTGTGACACCGTATTACTGGGATGGTTTTGAAAGATTTGAATTAATTGTTATTGTTCGATTTAAACTGAAGCTAAATTCTCTCAATTATTAAACGTTAAAGGAAAAACCTTGGATTTTTCAAAGGTATTAAAAGAGGAATTAATTGGTAATTTAATCGGCTAGCCCGACAGCACTGTCCGGCGCCATCATGATCCGTAGTGGATTTGGGTCGTGACAATATGGTATTAGAGCTCTAGGTTCCCGTTGGTTTCACGAGTCATGAGCAAGTCTAGTAGAGTCTTGCAGATCAGTACAAAGACGTATGTACTTATCCTCGGGAGGCTGTAGGACTGTTAGGAGTACTTACTTTCTTGATTTCCTTATTGTGCAGTTCGATTCCTTTGAGGCTTATACCTTTGATTCCTTTCCACCCAATCTTACGCAATGCGAGCGCTTGCTATAAATCAAAAATTGAAGGATGGTAGTGGCACTACAGATGTGGTACGGGATGATTTTCCCGGTATAGTTGAATGGACTATTATAGTCGCACTCGGAGATAACTTATATTATTTTAGCTTAGTAACGGGACTTCTACGAGCCTTGAGGCTACGCACAGGTTGCCATGATGCTTATGAGCGATTATTCCGCGTAGTTGTTATGATGGTAAGATATTTTCTCATATTTCGGGGTAGTGAATGAATCGAAGGGAGGTTTACTCAGTGTGTAATCAGAGGGATTCAGTATTTTATTCCTGGCAGGGGAAAGGGAAATCGAACTAAAGATGGACAGGTGTGGACTAGTGGAGGTAATAAAACGTGGTAATTGCAAGCGTGGAGTCCTCTTATTTATTGGGGTGTTGTTGTCCTAATTTGACGTATTAAGTTTGTTGATGTTATTATCTGCTACAATCCACCTTATGGCGGGATATTGTAACATACTATTGAAGATGCAACCATCAGATATTGTAGGATGCGGTGGTTTAAGATCAAATCAGTATTTTAAATGTTAACGGTTCGATAAAGATGACCTTCAGATGGGTTTTAGTCAGTAGCGATTTGTGGATTCAGGTGCTATGTAGGTGAATTTTATTAAGGGAACCACTGAGCGCTAAAAGGTGAGAAGGACATATGGGAAGTGTCAGGCAGAGTTTTAAACATCTAAAGTGTCAGGATGAGGAAGCACATGCGAGCAGTTGATTGAAGAAGTGAGTTTGCCCAAAGTGGGAGAGCAACAGGGCTGCGTAGGGGCTTGGTAATGAGAAAACTATGCACTTTAAAGGAGTCTGGGATGACTTGAGAATATCGATGCTTGGTTATTGGCGCTTTCAGATCTAATTTGAAGTGGGGATTTTAGCAACAGGAAATGGAAGTCAGTAGATTAACTCAAAGGATAGTGTTATTATGAAGCAGGAGATTGTATAAGACAAAAAAGAGTTGCTTGAAGTAAAGGAAGACGTAGCGCAACTTTGAAGCGAAAGGATATTGTCGCACATTTAATGGATGTCCACTAGGAGTGAATGGACTCGAACAGCTAGAGAGTGAGCTCAAACTCAGTATAGGTTATTGATGTCGTGGTGATGGTACTCTATGCAGCAGCGTTGGAAGATGTTGGGGAGTGATTTTGGCAGGTGGGGTATTCTGGTAAGCAGGTTAGCAGTCGCGTGGTTGGCGAAGCTTTCGAAGAATTCTTATAAATATACAGCAAATGGAATTGTTGTGTGAATGGTGTTAATGATTTAGAGTATCAAATTGAGTTTCTACGGTAAGATATCGAGAATGGCAGCGATTGTCGGTGCGAAGGTGGATGATGATTCAGAATATGAAAGAAGGGGATTTACATGAGAATTCTGAGAATTTGCGGCGGATGATTACGCAAGGTTATGTTTACGGGGGATTAGGAATAATGGTAAACTCCAGAGTTTTGGTAATAATGGCATCAAGCTAAGTGGGAGAGTCCCACCGCTTATGATTTGGGCTTCATGGTTAGCTACATGCGAGGTTTATGGTTAATAGCATACTGAGGGTTGCCTCAGTTACGAAAACTACCAAAAGTAGTAAAGATTTGCTATGGTTGGCCTTATGGCTTCAGGTTCAAACTTGGGAAAGGATTCGGGATTTGCGCCTTGTATGGAAGCGGGTTTTAAAGGGAGTGATTCTGCTAGGTGCCTCATCGAGAGGATACTCCTGTTTATGAGATCTATGTAGACGATTATATTTGGGACCAAGTCAGAGCGGGTGGCTCTCCGTAACGGTCCTAGTGAATTCAATAGGTAAAGTATGGTGCCTAATAATGTCAAGTTTATAGGCATAATTAAAAATCGATCTTGGAAAGCAGCTTATGAGAAGTGGCATAGAACGTTTCGTGATGTTTGGCTTGTGAAGTAGCAATTGGAAAGTACGAAATGGTTTGTAGGGGTTGAGACAGCATGGTCTCGTGGTTCAAGGTCACTTGGAATGAGTGTAGATGAAGCGTGTTATTTGTTCTAAATTACTCAAGGATAATTTTGAAAGAAAGGGATTGATTAGCCATAGTTGAATTTGGCATATTGGGATTCGAGATTAGTTCAGTCAGTGTGATCAAGTTGTGTATATGATTGGTGGCGGTACGAGTGAGGGTTTCCAGTCGCCGTAATGGGCGTTATTCAAAAGCCTTCTATTGTTATGGCTTGTTGTGTGGGAAACAGATTTTAGAAAGGTTATGGTGGCTTGGACCACTACTTGCATATTTGCATATTCTACAGTTATAGGAATTTACATATGTGTTGCTCTAGTTCTCCTGAAGTGAGTAAAGTACGAAGCTCTCATATGATAAAGTGTTAAAATATTAACGATTTCGGGGTTATGATGAAAGTCATGTTCTGTCGCATGTTGGCACATTGGGTGCAGTGAGTAGCATGGAAATTCGAACTAAGGATCAATGTTGCAGCTTGGGCTGGCAAGGATATCACAGGCTCGGATGAGCAAGGAAGTGGTTGAATGATTAAAGTAAATTGGTATTGTCTTTAGCGTCACCTGAGGTCGGTGTGTTGTAAAAATGGCTTTGCATCCTGGTAAGGATTCTTGATCGCTTTTCAGCGTTAGTGTATCCGAAGCTTTAAATGTACGGGCTCGATATTTATTTCAGGAGATTGTGGGAGTGTGTCTACGGGAAGATCGCGTAAGCGTGGCATGTAGTCACGTGATTGACTAAAGATTTAAGCAAGTATGAGGATTATGGAAATAAAATTTATTTGAGAAATTGTGCCTGAAGGGCACTTTGTTTACTAGGTTATGAACTGAGGAGGTTGCTCCGGTTATAATGGTTGTTCTTATATGTTACGAGGCAAAAGGGAGTTACTATGGACCTTTAAAAGGTTATTAGCCAAGTGGGTGCAATCAGAAATAGGCTTGAGATCAATGGATTGATTTATATATGTGAACAGGGCTTTATATCAGGTCAATTGTGTTTGTTCCAGCGAGCATACTTCATGACGGGATAGTTGGGGTACTATTTTGTCACCAGCTATTCCAGGTAATGATGTATTGCACCATAAGAGTGGTGAGACGGCTTGGTAGATTTTCATGTGTTAAGGTTTCCTGTGGCGATGAGGTTATATGAGTCAAACGATTCTTGAGATTTAGATTGTATATCGCACCTCAGTTGTGCTTGACTTTTGTAGCCTATAGCACTATGTATTTCCTCAGGGATGGTATTATGCACTTAGGGTGCTTGTGATCGAAATTCGATGTTTTGTTGAAATGAGCAGATTTAGCTCGAAGTGCAATCTCCTTCTGTGAAATATATTTGTGGATCGGGTGGCACGTCGCCACGGGTATGTTATTTGGCTCGGGTTGTGCGCCGCAATAGTGTGATGTCGAGTCTAGTTTTCTATGTGCTATTCCTTTATGTGTTTCACTTCATATTTTCTAAGGAAAGTCCGCATTAGTGTAGGGTTTAGATAATTCCTTCCAGAATTCGATTTCCTATTTGTGTTGTGTTTGGATCGGTGGCCTACTGGCGCATGATAGCATCATATGAGATTTTAATAATTTCTGGGGTGGCTTATTGCCTAAGCAGTTGTATTGGATGGGACGAGATCCCTTGATCTAGGATTCTTTACAATCCAGCTATATGAGGTATGTTATGGAGATACGCCCATTATCGGGTCAGAATAATGGGAAGGCCTTGTCAGGAGTGTAGGCCTAATGTTTGATTGACTCGACAATTGATTATGAATGCTGGTACATCTCTTCCATCATGGAGATATGGTAAAGGTTAGAGTAAGACCTGTATATGTCATGGGGTGCACTGGGAGCATCGAATTAGTGGGATTTTGGCTAAGTTGATCAGAGAATATTATTGTAGTCCTGTGGATTTAGTGTCGCAAAGCAAGAATTCAAAAAATTTATGCCGTTGTGTTTGAGTACAACGTGTAGTGATTGATATGGTGATCGTATGTTGGAAACGGGCCTTGTATAGGATTCTGGGTATTGGAATCGGGCTCTAAGGCTTATTTACTTGAATAAAAGGGAACATTTTCAGAATTTATCGAGCTTATGTGCTTAGCTAAGTTTTGGTAGAACGGGCAGGTGCATGAGGTGCTAAACAGTGATTTCGGACTACTCCAGTACAGTTCTCAGCACATTCGAGGATGAACGTATGTTTAAGTGGTAGAGAATGTAACAACCCGACCGGTTATTTTGAGTTCTAGCGCTCCATTCAGCAGCGGAGGCCATGAATAGATTCATTTTAGGTATTATGACTTGTACACGTGGTCAGAATTGAATTTCGGGAAATCTAGAGTTGATTCGAGAAGAGAAATCTTATTTCGGGAGCTTAAAGTTGAAAGAATGAACTGGGATTGGAATTTTGAGTAAACAGCCTCAGAATCAGGATTTGAAGATTCCAGCACGTAAGTACGATGATTTTGGACTTGGGCGTATGCCCGGTGCGGGTTTCGTATAATCCGGGAGCGCTTTGGCGTCTACCGTGGAAGTTAGCATCTTAGAAGAAATTCATAAGTTTGGCTTGAAGTGCGTTTCATTATTATCGATGTCCGTTTGGGATTCCGAGACTAGGAATATCTCTGTATGGTAATTCTAGAGTTAGGAGCGCGATCAAAATGGAATTCGGAGGTCCGTAGACCATTTTGAAGCCACTTGGCTAAAGATAGAAAATTGAAGGTTTTTTGAGAGTTTGACCAGGGGGTTTAATTTTTTTTTATATCTAGGTCAGAATCAAATTCTGGAAGTTGGAGTAGGTCCATAATGTCAGATATGGTTTGCGTGAAAAATTTGAAGTCAATCGGACATGATTTGATAGGTTTAAACATCGGAAGTAGAAGTTGGAAAGTTCAAAGTTCATAAAGCTTGAATCGTGGTGTAATTCGTAATTTTGGCATTGTTTGTTATGATTTGAGACCTCGAGAAAGTCGATAATGTTTTTTGGGAGTGATTGGTATGTTTGGTTGGGGTCCCGGGGGCCTCGGGTAGATTTCGGGTTGTTAACGGATCAAAAATGGAATTTTAGGATGGCTAGTGTTGCTGGTTGCTGGTATTTTCACTTCTGCGAAAATGGGACCGCAGAAGCGGCCCCGCAAAAGCGAGAAGGGAGACCGCAGATGCGGATATTGGTGAGGAAACTAGGACCGCAGATGCGGTCAGGGAGGCGCAAATGCGGGACCGCACCTGCGGAAGGAGGAACCGCAAAAATAGAAGTGGATGTTTCGCCAGGAACCGCAGAACCAGACTTTGTTCCGCAGAAGCGGAATCGCTCCTACGATGGGTAGAGTGCAAAAGTAGTTGGTCGGGTGATTTGAGAGACCGCAGAAGCGGCCTAAAAATCCGCAAAAGTATAACCGCATAGGTGGTTATATTTCCACATATGCGGAAACCACTAAAGGCAGTGGCCTTCATTTATTCGGGCTCAATGTCATTTTTGCTTATTTCTCATTTCATGGGGCAATTTTTGGAGAGCTTCAAAGAGGGGTTTCGTCATCTATTTTATAAGTTATCCCCATTACTTTTGAGTTAAATACATCAATTACATATGGATTTAAGCATGGAAATTAGAGTAAATATTGGTTGAAAACCTAGAAAATTATAAATCTTAGACTTTATCCATGATTTTGAGTATCGAATTAAGAGAAAATTATATATTTAAGTTCCTAAGGTTAGGGGTAATCTTTATCTTCAAAAAAAATTAGATTCCGGGCACGTGGGCCTGAGGGCATTTTGGTCAACTTTTCGTTCGGAGTTAGGAATGGCTATTAATTGAGTTGTAAGGTATAGTAGAGCATATATTAATGGATTTGTATGATCATTGGCTAGTTTTGGTGCGTTGTGAGTTGGTTCAAGCCTTCGAAAGGATGTAGAATGCTGGTTGCGAGTCTTCTGAGCGAGGTGAGTCTCCTTTCTTCTGTGAGGGGGAAATTATCCCATAGGTAAGTTAAATTGATTATGTTCTCCTAGTTGTGGGGACTACGTGCGCACGAGGTGACGAGATTCCGTGCGTAGCTACTATTATGCTATTGTCCGGGTAGTTTAGGAACCAAAAGCATGTTATATCTGGAATAAATGTGTAATCATTGATGGCTTAGATTGCTTAAATCACATTAAATTAATAATTGGATTTTCTAAAAGACTTAAGCTTCGTTTTCTCAAATTAATAAAGAGAATTGACCTTTTTCTGGATAATTGCTTCACGATTGACTTCTTGATTGTTTATCTATCTGTGTGTTCTTATTTTGGAATGGGCCGAACGACATTAATAGATGCATCTATAGGCGAGATGTCGCCCTCGGCAAGTGCATAGTTATTTCTGTTGGATCGGACCGTCGCCACGGCATGATTTGCGTATGCTTGTATTTTTGTCTGGAACTTAATTAAATTGTTGTTGCCTTTTTATGGCTTAAAGATATTCGGAATATGACTAAAAGGGAAATTCTAGGAAGCTTTCCCATGAGGAATAAATTGTGTTTTTGTTTCTTTCCGTTTGGAATAAATATTATGTTTATAACATAAATATTATATATATATATATATATATATATATATATATATATATATATATATATATATATATATATAGGATGAGTCATTATTGGACTATCAGTAAGCGTCAGAGTTGACCATCTCGTCTTTACCCCTCCGAGATTAGGTGGGATACTTACTGAGTACACGTTGTTTACGTACTCATACTACACTTCTGTGCATTTTTGTTGCACAGGTACTTGATGCATTAGCGACCCACTGGGCGCAGCGGCACGGACAATTCAGGGACTTGGCGAGTTGCAGTATTCAAGGCGACCCATAGCTCTTTAAAGTACTTTTCTCGTAACTATATTCTTTTATGTCCATTGTAGTCCGGACGGATGTTGTGTTGTACTTTATATCTTTATCAGTAGTTGATCATGCACTTGTGACACCGGGTTTCTGGGATGGTTTTGAGAAGATTTGAATTATTTGTTATTGTTCGATTTATTGAAGCTAAAATCTCTTAATTATGAAACATGGAAGGAAAACCTTATATTCTTCAAAGGTATTAAAAGAGGAATTAATTGGTAATTTAATTGGCTAGTTAGATAGCGGTGTCTGACGCCAGCACGACCCGTAGTGGATTTGGGTCGTGACAGCGAACACGTAGAGTAAAGTATTTGGGGTCTGTGATCTAGCCCTATGCGAACGCGTGAGGAGACACGAGAACGCGTTGAAGGAAGCAACAAGGCTTCATGATCGCAATGGCCTGAACGCGACGCGAAGGTTAAAGGAGCAAAGTTATGCGAACGTGAAGGCAACAGTGCGAACACGTGGGTACGGTTGTCGGGATACCTCTGAAGCATAGACACATGAAACACTATATGCACGTCTGATAAGCTAGGTGGCAAGGCAAGTCTGTAAGCCACCTCTCTCCCACGATCAAGAATCTCAAATAGGCCAATGAACCTAGGGCTAAGCTTGCCCTTCTTCCCAAATCTCATTGCGCCCTTTATAGGCGATACACGGAGCAATACTCGTTCACCGACCACGAAAGCTACATCTCAAAACTTTCGATCCGTATAACTCTTTTGTTGCGATTGTGCCGAATGAAGCCTGTCTCGAATGATCTTGACCTTATACACGGCCTCCTGGACTAAATTTGTACCCAAAAACCAAGCCTCTCCCAGCTCAAACCATCCGACTGGAGATTGACATCGCCTACCATACAACGCCTCATATGGGGCCATCTGAATGCTAGACTAGTAGTTGTTGTAGGCGAACACTGCTAAAGGAAAAAATTGGTCCCAAGAGCCTCCAAAATCAATGACACAGGCTCGGAGCATATCCTCCAATATCTGAATAGTTCTCCCGGACTCCCCGTCTGTCTGAGGATGGAATGTTGTACTCAACTGAACCTGGGTGCCTACCTCCTGTTGAACTGCTCTACAAAAGTGCGAGGTAAATTGCGTACCTCGGTCTGAAATGATAGATGTCGGCACCCCATGAAGGCGAACAATCTCTCGGATATGGATCTCGGCTAATCTCTCCAATGAATATATGGTGGCAACAGGAATGAAATGTGATAACTTGGTTAGCCTATCAACAATGACCCAAATAACATCAAACTTCTTTCGAGTAACCGAAAGTCCAATAACAAAATCCATGGTAATCCTCTCCCACTTCCACTTGGGAAGCTCAATCCTCTAAAACACACCACCGGGCCTCTAATGCTCATACTTGACCTGCTAACAATTCAAACATCAGGCCACATATGCAACAATGTCTTTGTTCATCCTACACCACCAATAGTGTTTTCGCAAGTCTTGATACATCTTCATGGCGCCCAGGTGAATAGAATACCCAGAACTATGGGCTCTGCTAAGATCAACTCTCGAATCCCATCGACATTGGGAACACAAACTCGCCCCTACAACCTTAAAACACCATCATATTCAAAAGTCACCTTCGTGGCACCTCCACATTGCTTCGTGTCTCTCAGGACACGTAAATGAGGATCATCAAATTGCCAATCATGGATATGCTTCAATAACGAAGAACGAGCGATCGTGCAAGCTAATACTCGACTAGGCTCAAAAATGTCCAACCTCACAAGCCGATTGGTCAAGGCCTGAATATCCAAAGCAGGTGGTCTTTGGCTTACCGGAACATAAGCAAGACTACCCATGTTGACTGACTTCCTACTCAATGCATCTGCCACCACGTTGGCTCTCCCCGGGTGGTACAAAATAGTAATATCATAATACTTCAATAGCTCCAAACACCTTCGCTGCCTCAAGTTTAACTCCTTCTGCATGAACAGGTATTGCAGACTCTTGTGATCAGTGTACACCTCACACGTCACACCATATAAGTAATGCATCCAAATCTTCAAAGCGTGAACAATGGCTGCCAACTCTAAATCATGGACTGGATAATTCTTCTCGTGCATCTTTAACTACCTCAAAGCTTAAGCAATAACCTACCATCCTGCATCAATACAGCGCCAAGCCCAATACGGGAAGTATCACAATAAACTATATAACGCCCTAAACTTGTGGGCAAAACCAATATCGATGCCATAGTCAGAGTTGTCTTGAGCTTCTGAAAGCTCTCCTCACACTCGTCTGACCACCTAAACTGGCACCCTTCTAGGTCAACCTGGTCATCGGGGCTGCTATAGATGAAAATCCCTCCACGAACCAACGGTAATATCCTGTTAACCCCAAGAAACTCCGAATCTCAGTTGTTGAAGCTGGTCGAGGCAAATTCTTAACTGCCACAATCATCTTCGGGTCTACCTGAATGCCATCTGCTAATACTACATGACCCAGAAATGCAACTAAACTTAACCAGAACTCGCACTTCGAAAATTTAGCATACAATTGACTATCCTTCAGAGTCTGAAGAACCACTCTGAGGTGTTGCTCGTGCTCCTCCTGACTACGGGAGTTTACCAGGAAATCATCAATAAAGACTATCATGAACAAGTCTAAATAAGTCCTGAACACTCGGTTCATCAACTCCATAAATGTTGATGGGGCATTGGTCAACCCAAATGACATGACCAAAAACTCATAATGGTCGTACCGAGTGCGAAATGCTATCTTAGGGACATCAGACGCCCTAATCCTCAGCTGATGGTAGCCAGACCTCAAGTCTATCTTTGAAAACACCTTCGCACTATGCAACTAGTCAAAAAAATCATCAATCCTCGGCAGTGGATACTTTTTCTTTATCATTACCTTGTTCAATTGCCGGTAATCAATGCACATCCTCATTGATCCATCCTTTTTCTTCACAAATAGCATCGGTGCACCCCAAGGAGAAACACTAAGCCTTATGAAACCCTTTTTAAGCAAATCTTGCAACTGGTCCTTTAACTCATTCAACTCTAGCGAGGCCATACGATCCGCCGGGATAGAAATGGGCTGCGTGCCTGGGGCTAGATCAATACAAAAATTGATATCTCTGTCAGGCGGCATACCCGGCAGGTCTAAAGGGAAAACCTCTGGGAACTCCCGAACAATAGGAACTGAGTCAATAGAAGGAACCTTTGTGTTGGAATCACAAACATATGCCAAATAAGCTAAACATCCCTTCTCGACCATGCGTCGAGCCTTAATATGAAATAACACTGTGGGTGGTATGTCTTGGGGACCCTCTCATCTCCAATCGAGGCAAATCCGATAAAGCCAAGGTCACGGTCTTGGCGTGACAATCCAAAATCGCATGATACGGTGAAAACTAATCCATCCCCAATATAACATCAAAATCTACGATGTCTAGAAGCAATAGATCAACACGGGTCTCAAGACCCTCAAATACTACTACACATGAACGATGGACTCGATTGACCACTATAGAGTCACCTACTGGTGTAGATACATATACAGGAATACCCAAGGCATCACTAGGCATAGCCAAGTAGGGCACAAAATAAGATGACACATATGAATATGTAGACCCAGGGTCAAATAGCACTGAAGCATCCCTATCACAGACTAGAATAGTACCTTTAATAACAACATCGGAAGACTCGACCTCTAGCCTGGCTGGAAAAGCATAACACCAGGGTTGGGCCCCACCTCCCTAAAGTAGTCTCTAGGACGGTCAACAAATGGCCAACCTCTACCCCTGCCGGTCCAAGCTCTACCTCTACGGTCTTTACCTCCACCTCTATGATCCTTACCCCCACCTCTAGATGGCTGGGCGGGCTGTGGATCACCTGCTGCCTGAATTATAGGGAGAGGACCCTATTGCTGAGAGCTGCCCAAGGCTCGAAGGCAAAACCTAACAATGTGATCGGGGTCACCACAACCATAATAAGACCTCGACTGCTGCGACTGCTGGACCTGTTGACCTGAATATCCTTCCTGAAGCTCTAAAGTGGGGGTGTACTGATAGGCTGCTGATTTGGATAGTACTATTGAGAACTACCACTGCCTGGAGTACCATGATTAACTTTAAGCGCGGACTGAAAGGGCCTCAGTGAATGCCCCCTACCATAGGAATCCCTACCTCCAAACGAGGTACCACTAAACCTACCAGAATGACGAGGCCTCTTGTCCGACATATGAACACCTCCCCGTGCGAGGGCCATCGCAACTCTACGGGTCACATTGGCCACCTCCTGAAAGGAAATATCACTACCAACTCCCATAGCCTTCTGGAGACGGATCGGCTGAATCAATCTATCAATAAATCTTTGGACCCTCTCTTGCTCCATGGGGAGTATCACAATAGCATGGCGTGGCAAGTCAACAAATCTAGTCTCATACTGTGTAACTGTCATGGAGCCATGCTGGAGGTGCTCAAACTGCCTACGAAGTGCCTCCCGCTGGGTGACTGGGAGAAACTTCTCCAAATATAACTCCACGAACTGATCCCATGTCAAAGCTAGAGAACCTGCTGGTCTAGATAGGCAAAAATCCCTCCACCAAGTCTTGGCGGATCCTGCAAGCCGGAAGGTGGCAAAATCGACCTCGTTGGTCTCCAATATACCCATGGTCCTGAGAATCTCACGACAGCTGAATAGAAAATCCTATGGATCCTCTGATGAAGCACCGTTGAAAATGGTTGAAGAACTTGGAGAACCGATCAAGTCTCCACAAAGTATCCGAAGACATAGCCGCTCCGTCATCGGCATGAGCTGTAATACCTAGCTGAGCTGCCACAGCTGGTTCAACCACTAGGACATGAGTCTGGGTAGCTACCTACTCCAGAATATGTGTAGTAGGAGTCCGAACCCCTCGCCCAGCCTGAGAAGTGGCAAGTGCTACTGGCAGCAAACCCGCTCTAGTGACACTCTCCATAAATCCTGCCAATCTGACTAAAGCCTCCTAAAGATCTGGGGTGACCATAACCCTTTCTGAGACCTGAGTGGTGCCTACTGAAGCTACTGGGCTGGAACCTCCTCATTGTAGTCAATATGAGGCTCCACCTCTGCCCCTACCTCGGCCTCTGCCCTTCGTAGGAGCTGCTGCTGGGGGCTCGGGCTGTTGTGCGATAGAAGAAGAAGCACGTGTTCTCGCCATCTGCGAAAGAACAAAGTAGAAAGATAATTAGTATTTGACAAACATAATCGCACGACGAGAAAGAACAAAAGTGAAACTTTTCCTAATTTCGTAGCCTTTAGGGATAAATACAAGCGTCTCCGTACCGATCCCTCAGACTCTACCAAGTTTGTCCGTGAGTAGCGAGACCTATGCAACCTAGAGCTCTGATACCAACTTGTCACGACCCAGATTTTCCACCATCGGGAGTCGTGGCGCCTACTTTCGGAGCTAGGCAAGCCAAACACTCAAACTTTTTGAAAAGTAACACAACAGTAATAATAATAGTAAACCTTTAAATGAAAGCGGATGTCTTTATAACATAAGTAAATGAAAAACCAAAATACAGAAGTTTAATATTTTACTACCCACGACTGGAGTCGCTATCTCACGAACGGCTAACAAATACTACAAAAAAGTCTGAATAGAAAGAAAATACATATGTCTGTTTCGGAACAATGAAAACAAACAGAAATATAGAAAGGGACTTTAGCCTGCAAACGCCCGCTAGGCTACCTCGTAACTCCCTGGATTAAAGTCATCTCCCGCTCAGTGTTCTACTACTATGGTCCAAAATATGCTCTGGTATCGTGATCTGTGCAAAAAGCACATAAGTGTAGCATCAGCACAATCGACCCCGTGTGTTGGTAAGTGTCTGGCCTAACCCCGGTGAAGTAGTGATGAGGCTAGACGGGACTACCAAATAAACGTGTGCAATTCGATATATACATGTGAAATAAAAGGAAAGAATAGCAAAACTGAACAGTTAAAAGGGAAGGAAAACATGCTATGGGGGAGTACAATTCGGATATAAAATCATCAACTTAAATAAGAACAGGACACCTCAATAATTAACAAAAACCAGGAAAACCAACAGTTGCACGGCATCAACCTTCGTATTTTTACTCTCATCCTCACCCCAAAGCAAACAAATATAATGCACGGCATCACCCTTCGTGATTTTCCTCACATAACTCTCATTTCATGGCACGTAATGATCCTTCGTGCAAATATAATCAAATTGGAGCACGGAATGTCCGTTCGTGCATAAATAGTGTCACGGAATGACCCTTCGTGCCAATTATAATCAACAATGGCATGGAATAACCCTTTGTGCATCATCACTCTTCCTCACCCAAACAACAATCACAACCAAACGGGTGAGGAAAATAAATAATAACAAGAAATGTCCTGGCAAGGGAAAATTGCAACTAAACAACTAAATCCCGGCAAGGGAGCAATCACAGCAACTTACACATCCCGGCAAGGGAGATAATCAATATATTCAAGTCATCCCGGCAAGGGATTAATCACAAGTATTTCCAATTCTTTGATTTCTTACTCAATAGTATTTTTATTGTTCGAGCCAACGCTCCCAGAGTTCACAAATTCATAATTTATTCTCAACTCATCACCTTATGTAGAAGTCATTAATTAAATTGGAAGAGCCCCAAAATATACCAAAAATAAGTAACAACAAAGACCCACGGTCATACTAGACACCGGTGTATAGATACTCGTCACCATGCCTATACGCTGCACTCGATCATTTAGCAAATAACAATTAATAACACTCTAATCATATTCCCTCAATCCAAAGTCAGATCAAACACTTACCTCGGTCCAAAGAATAGAAATCAACTCTCCAATACCGCCTTTACTCTAAAATCCGACTCTGAAACAATGATATCTAGGCATAATTAATTCAATGATATCAATTAGGGCTCAACAACATAATCTCATAGCCTAGAAATGAGTTTTCTAGCATTCTTCCAAAAAACCAAAATTCGATATCAGGCCCACATGGTCCATACACGAGGCTCGGACCAAAACTCAATCACACATAACCCCACGAGTTCAAATATATTGCTTGTTTCAAGATTCGACCCCAAATTGAGGTTGAATAACCAAAAATTCCCAAAACCCTTAATTTCTACTTTGAATTCCTGATTTAGGGGTAGGAAATTAGTGATTAGATGAAGAAATTAGGAGAGAATGAAGTTAAGAACACTTACCTAGCAAGTTATGGAGGAAAGGGAGCTTGAAATTCGTCGATAGGATGTTGGAGTGAAGAGCTCGTGTGAAGTAATGGCTAAATGCCGCTACTATTCTGTTTTAAGACTGAAAAATTTGCTGGGCAAAAATGCCCTTCACGTTTGTGTGAACAGGGACGTGTTCGTGAAAGGTGGACAGATCAAGGTATTGCGTTCGCGTGGGGCTAATCGCGAACGCGTAGAAGACGGGACTGGTAAACATCACGTTCGTGACAGGGGAATGTGAGCGCCTAGAGTAAAGTGTTTGGGGTCTGAGATCTTGGCCTACGCAAACGCGTTGAAAGAATCAACAAGGCTTCGTGATCCCGATGGCCTGAACGCGAACGCGAAGGTTTAAGGGAGCAAAGCTATGCGAACGCGAAGGCAACACTGCGAATGCGCGATGAAGGATTCTACTGAGTGCCAACAACAGATTTTCTGTAATATTTTTTAACTCCAAACCACCCCCGAACACCCCCGAAAACACTCCCGAGCACTCGGGGCTCCTAACCAAATACACACACTAACTCAACAATATCCTACGAACTTACTCGAACGGTCAAAATGCTAAAATAACATCAAAATAAAATAATCAAAACCCAAAATCATCATTTTCATTTCAAACTTCTTAAACTTCTAACTTTAGATAATTAGGTGCGAAACACGTCAAACGACATCCGATTTCGACCAAACTTCACAGAAAGCGCTTAACACATATTTAAGACTTATACCGGGCGTCGGAACCAAAATACGAGCCCGATACCATCGTCTTTTAATGAATGTTTATTTCTATTGTTCTTAATAATTTTAGAAAAATATTTTAACAGAAAAGTTTCTTTTACTCGGGTTATAGACCTCGAATTTCGACTCCGGGCACATGCCCGAGTCCCATATTTTTTTACGGACCCTCCGGGACCGTCAAATCATGGATCCGGGTCCGTTTACCAAAAATAATGACAAAAAGTCAACTTTAACTACATTAATATCAAAAAATTTCAAATTTTTCACAGATTTCACATATTTCAACATAAAAGCTTCCCGGCTACACGCCCGAACTACGAACGCAAATCGAGGCAACCACCAATGAGGTTTTCAAGGCCTCGAAAACATAGAAAAAGGGATAAATCCGGTGATGACTCTTTGGGTCGTCACATATAAGAAGGCAAATGAGAGGTGTGTTTAAATCCTAAACATAAGGCCTCCTTTTATACGAAAATATTCCCGCAAACTTAAGTCTCCCGCCTATATAGGAGTTTTGCCAAACTTCAACAAATCTCCACCTTGGCAAAATTTCACATCTTCAATTTTCTCTCGGTAACAAATTTTAGTTGTGTCTTCATCTTCAATCTTCGATCTTCAACAATGTTGATCAAATACATACAATATTGAAACTTGACCGCAGTGACCACTTTTGTCAGCATATCAGCAAGATTCTCTGTAGTATGAATTTGCTTCACTTAGACTCCACCTTCTTCTATGATTTCTCGTACGAAATGATACCGAACATCAATGTGCTTCGTCCTTACATGATAAACTTGGTTCTTCGCTAATTGAATAGCACTTTGAGTATCACAAAAAAATTGTGATACTTTTTTGTTCTACACTAAGTTCCTTTAGTAACCCTTGAAGCCAAATTGCCTCCTTCACAGCCTTTGTAATAGCAATATACTTTGCCTTTATTGTAGATAAAGCAATTATTGACTGCAAAGTAGACTTTCAACTAACTGGTGCCTTTGCAAAAGTAAACACATAACCAGTAGTTGATCTCCACTTGTCCAGATCACCCACAAAATCAGAATCACAATATCCAACTACAGACTAATTGTCTTCATGCTCAAAAACTAACCTGACATCTACAGTATTATGAATATACCATAGACTCCACTTCACAGCTTATCAATGCTCCTTTCCTGTTTTATGCATATACCTACTTATAACTCCAACAGCTTGTGAAATGTCAGGTCTCGTACAGATCATAGCATACATCAAGCTACCAACAGAATTTGCGTATGGTACCTTTGACATATACTCTCATTCAGCTCCATCCTTTGGCGACATAGTTGTACTTAGCTTAAAATGGGGAGCAAGTGGAGTACTAACTAGCTTAGTTTTGTCATCTATGCCAAAACGTTGTAGTACTCTCTTCAAATATTCTTTCTAAGATAAACAGGGTTTCTTTGAACGTCTATCTCTTATTATATCCATGCCAAGAATTTTCTTTTCCTCACTGAAACCCTTCATCTCGAACTCCTTCTTTAGTTGAATCTTCAACTTATCAATTTCTCTCAATTTTTTGAAAGCTATCAACATATCATCAACATATAGGAGAAGATATATGAAGGAACCATCTTTAAGCTTGCGGAAATACACACAATGATCGTATTTGCTTCTTTTGTACCCATGCTACAACATAAACTTGTCAAATCGCTTGTACCATTGTCTAGAAGATTGTTTCAATTTGTACAACGATTTTTCAAGTTTGCACACCATATTTTCTTTTCCACAAACTTTGAATCCTTCTGGCTGAGTCATAAAGATTTCCTCCTCCAAGTTTCCATGTTCCAAATTCAACCGTGCTACCAAAGCCAACATAATTCTAATGGATGAATGTTTTACAACTGGAGAAAACACTTCATTGTAATCAATTCCCTCCTTTTGAGCATATTCTTTGGCGACCAATCTTGCTTTGTAGAGAATATATTTTTGGTTAGGAAATCCTTCTTTCTTTGCAAATACCCATTTGCACCCAATTACTTACTTTCCCTTCGGGAGATTGGCCAATCTCCATGTTTGATTCTGACGAAGGGACTGTATCTCATCATTCATAGCAATCATCCTCTTATCTTCTTCTAAACTTTGGACTGCATCTTTATAAGTGGTAGAAACATCATCAGCTGCAATTGCGGTTGTACAAGCTACTGTCTCTATGAGATGAACAGGATTCGTTATTATCCTTTTTGGCCTGCTGGTTGCTATTGATTCAAGTTGTTATTGAGGTTCCTGAGTTAGAATCTCCTCTACTAGCTTTCCTTCCAGAGGATAATCTTAATTTGTTTCCTCATCTACTTCTTGTGTAGGAAAAATAAATTTTCCCTCAAACTTCACCTATTTAGAAGCACCGTCATCTTTTTTGGTATCTTCATTTGTTACCTTGTTTACCATAGCAAATTCATTGAAGGAACATCCCTTCTTAATATTACTTTCTTTGTTATAGAACACCATAAGCGGTATCATTTAACTCCAGAAGTAATCCCCATAAAAATAGCCTTTTTTGCCCTTGGATCCAATTTCGACTATGTTACATGATAGTATGCAGTTGATCCCAAAGAGTCATAATCTATAGCAGGCTTTCCATACCATTTTTCAAATGGTGTTTTACCATCAATAGCAGCATATGGTAGACGATTAATGAGGTGGCATGCATATGTAATTGACTCAGCCCAAAATTCTTTGTCCAAGCCAGCGTTGGATAACATACATTGTACCTTCTCCGGCAAGGTCTGGTTCATACGTTCTGCCATTCCATTCTATTGTGGTGTATGTCTGACAGTAAAGTATCGGACAATGCCATCATTTTCACAGACCTTATTGAAATTACCATTGTTGTATTCACCTCCATTATATGTGCGAATACACTTGATCCTCCTGCCTGTTTGGTTCTCCACCGGTGTCTTCCATTTAGGAAAAATTTCCACCACTTCATCTTTGCTCTTCATTGTATACACCCATACTCTTCGGAAAAAATCATCAACAAAGGTTACAAAATAGTGCTTCCTACCCAATGAAGGTGTTTTGGAAGGACCCCAAATGTCAGAGTGTACATAATCCAAAATGCCTTTAGTATTATGGATTGTTGTACCAAATATAACCCTTATCTGTTTTCCTTTGATACAATGCTCGCAAAACTCCAAATTGCAAGCATTTACCCCTTTCAACAATCCTTGATCTGATAGAGTTTTCAAGGATTTTCCTCCAACATGTCCCAAGCACATGTGACATAGCCTGGTCTCTGCCTCTTTGTCATCACTGGACGTCACTGTCGTTGTTCTAATAACTGTACTACCACGATAGCGGTACATATTATTATTTTTCCGATTAGCCTTTATTACTACTAGTGCACCAGAGCATACTCTCATCACTCTATTTTTTGCAATGATTTTGAACCCTTTTGATTCTAGGGCTCTCACAGAGATGAGATTCTTCTTCAAATTTGGTACATATCAAACATATGTTAATGTTATGATCATTCCATTATGGTTCCTTAATCGTATTGAACCAATGCCATATGAGGTAAGAATGTTGTTCTCCGCTGTGTGGATGACTTCATATTCTCCTTCTTGAAATTTCACGAACCAATCCCTGTTGGGGCACATATGATAACTACAAGCCGTGTCCATTAACCATATATCTGATGATGTTGATGGCTCCATTGTAACTAATGAGAAATCTGAATCATCACAATCAACTACATTTGAATCCATAATGGCCTTTCCATTGTTATGTTTGGCCTTATTCTTCAACTTCGGACAGTCTTTCTTCCAGTGCCCTTTTTCTCAACAAAAGACATTCATCTTTGCTGGGTTTAGATCTTGACTTAGATCTTCCTTTCCTTATCCTCGTTTGATTTTGAGGACGACCCCTCACAAATAGTGTTTCTCCTTCTCCGCCCTTCTGTTTTTCTCGCTTTTTTTGTTCATAGTTGTACAAAGCCGAACAAACTTCTCTGAGAGAAACTTCGTCATTTCCATGTAGTAGAGTAGTTTCAAGGTGCTCGTACTCATCAGAAAGTGATGCCAACAAAATCAAGGTCAAGTTACCATCATCATAAGTTGTATCCATAGTTTTCAAATATGTGACCAACTTATTGAAACTGGTGATATGTTCACTCATCGTGGTACCGTGAACATAGGTGAAATGAAACAGTTTCTTCTTCATGTACAATTTATTTTGACAATTTTTCTTCAAGAATTTATCCTCCAATGCTTTCCATAAGTTTCTTGCAGAAGTTTCCTTTGTGTATGGATACTTCTGCTCTCTAACAAGGTATGATCGAATGGTACATCAAGAAACACGGTTGAGAATCTTTCAATCTTCTTCTCCAAAAACATCTGGTTTCTTTTCTTCAATGGCCAGATCGAGCCCTTGTTGAAAAAGGACATCTAGAACCTTGCCTTGCCGCATTCTAAAATGTCCGTACCCGTCAAAAATTTCTACCGTAAATTTCGCATTTGACACAATTCTTGTCATAAGCGAAGATGCCAATGATGACGTATTGTTGACACTTGATGTAGATTCTTCTTGTTTATTGTCCCCATCTTTCACACAAATATTATTTAATAGCTGACGACACAAATCAAGATTATTTTCTTTCTGATGTGGAAGATCAGACTAAGCTGCAACCATAGAGCATACTCAGACAAAACCTTGACTCGGTTACGAAGATAAATCTTTTCTGATGTGGAAGATCAGACTGTGCTACAACCACAAAGCATACTTAGGCAGTACCTTGGCTCTGATACCAATTGTTGCGTAAGCCAAATGTATATAGTGTGAATAAGTCACAACTACTACATCAAAAATTATAGCAGCCACCTATTATAAATAAGACAATAAAACAACAATAAAAGGAACACCAGAATTTACGAGGTTCGGCTAATTTTTTCTACTCCTCGGACATAACCAATATTTTATTCCAGTCCAAAAATACAAGTGAAATAATACTAAAGAGAGAAGATACAAATGCCTTAAGAAGATAAGAAGTCAAATGAGAGGTGTGTTTAAATCCTAAACATTAGGCCTCCTTTTATAAAAAAATATTCCTCAAACTTAAGTCTCCCACCGATGTGGGAGCTTTTCCGAACTTCAACATTTTCATAAACCAAAAAAATTTAAGTTTTTCTTAGAAAAACTATTTCCCCACTCATAAAAAAAAAATCAAGTAAAGTTCATTTACAAACATAATTTCAAAATCCAAACATCATTTTTCAATTAGCTTTAAATATTACGTTTATTTCTAAAATTATAATTTTTATGTCCAAAAGCCTATTGAGAGTCACTCTTAAATGAATGTGTCATTGACCCTCTCTTTTTGCTTTAAATCAACCATTTGTTGCCCCATCCATGATAACCAAAAAATTTATCGTTTCCAACTTTGAAACTCAGATGAATAATGAGTCTACAAAATAGGGTTATTCATGGAATAAGGCAAAATTAGGCTAATAGGTGACCTAGCATGCCACCCAATGCACCGCGCTAGTACTGCAATTCAGCTGGTTTTGCTGATTTGTTTTCCTTAAAATACTTCTCTCGGTACCTCGAAATTCACCCGAGCCTCATGAGATGCTCTAAACAATCTCAACTACCCAAGTATCCTATATGGACTTATCAAAGGGCTTAAAGCACATAGCGAAGTGCCACAAGCTCAAACAAAACCTTAAGTTCCCTTAAAGAACCTTTAAACTCCAAATTTCATGCAATAGTGCAGAAAATGTCTAGAGCCTCCCAGGTTCTAAATCGAGCATTGTGGCAAGTCTTAAAACACCATATGAACCTATATAATGTTTCATAATATTAATCAGATTAATATTACGCAAATCAAGGGGCATAGTGGCTATTTTTAGTTCCTATATCTTTAAAATAGCTTATTATTGTTCCAAGCCTTTCACGACCTAAACGCGTCTATAATCACAAATGACAATACATGATATGAACTTATTTAAGCCTAAAATCAAGCAACGAAATATAAATACTTAAAAGGTGAGATTGGGCTGTTATAATTTCATACTAATACAAATTAGTATCAGTATACGCGCGATGCGCGTACAAATTATTTCAAATTGCAATGTAGGTTGTTCAAATCATGTACAAATAACCTTAAAATATAAACCTCTCAGATAAAAATTATATAACATAAGAATTTAATTATGAAACAGGATATAAAATTATTGTTTAAATCTCGTAGACAGCCAATCTTTTAAATATATATTTGTAGCAACTTAACCCTTTGATTTTAGTACTTGCATTTTGTTCCGCTATCGATATTAAAGAATACTAAACATGTCATATTATGATATGTCTTGTTCGAGCACATTAGATCATATTACTTTAACAAACTCTTACTATCACTTTATTTTTATCTGGAAGTCAAATATATCTTATTCATCACATCATTTTTACGTAAATCCTTTTCTTTTTTGTTCTTTTCTTATAGTTATTGTATTATTTATTATTTAATATTATTATACTATCATATAATTTTTTATTTGCTTATAATAAAATTAATGTCTTGCTTATTATTCTTTTAATAGTATTTAATAAAAATAAATATTTTATTCTAGAAATTTTGTATATTCTTATGCTTTTATCCTCTTATTCATAATATTTTAATCATTTAAATTTATCAGTAATATTTTAAATATAATTTAATTATTTTATTTTCTCTATTTTACATTAGTTTACAGTATAAGTATCCTCACACTACATCTATTTTTTAATACATTTTTGTGACGATCCGATTCGTCGTCACGTGAGTTACCGCCTTGTTTTCCCCATTAAATGCTTATTCATGTTTCAATATGTGTACTTGGTGAATTTGAGTCAATTCGGACTGAGTTTGGTAGGAAATAATATAATTAGTCTCTTTAATGAAGGAATAGTTTGAAAAAGTCAACTGGTTGTTGAAGTCTGAGTTAGAGGGCTCAGAATCAAAATTTGATGATTCGATTAGCTCAGATTACTAATATCAGAAATTTATTTTGTACTTTAAATTTTTATTTAATCATAGAAAAAATCTTAATTATTTGAACACTTTATTCTAGATAGTGTAGTAATATTTTTACTGTCATTTTAGTTATTTACATTATATTTTCAACAACAAAAAAACTTATCTCAAATTCATATAATTTTTATCATTCTATTTTCTAAGATGGACTGCATTTTCAAAAAGTTATGCTATGCTTTCAAACTCAAACTAACTGCACTCGATTAAGATATCAATCATAGAAAAAAAATCTTAATTGTTTGAACATATTATATCTAAATGTTATAGTGATATTTTCACTATAATTTTATTTCTTTACATAAATTTTCTTTATTTTTTAGAAATTTATTTTGTAATTTAAAGTTTTATTTTTATTATTATTTTATTTTTCATAAATAAAACTTCAATTTCGCGGTATTATCCATAATTTGAGCATACACGTCATAGTTTTAAGAACTTTCTAATCTCAAATTTAAATAGTCTTTTCTTTTTTCATTTCTAATAATTTAACATATTTTGCTATTTTTTTTAATCCGATTAATTCTTAACAAATTAGTATTCGCAATTTGTGAGGGTCGTTCTAGCTATATAAGAAATCCTTGTTTAATAATATAACATAATATAAAATATTTTAGTTATAAATAAATATTTTTTGTTTTAAGAATATACGCTTAAAGTTTTTAATTATATAAAATTTAATAATATTTTTAAGTATTATATATTTATTTATTTTATTTTCTAAACTTATGATTTATAAATGTCCTAACATTATCTTTAATTTATTTTTATTTTTCAATTTTTTTAGTTTGTGATTTTACTATTAGACTTGAGTTATGTGATTATCTCAATTTACGTCTTTATATATTTTTATTTTTTTTCTATTATTATTTTTAATTAATTTCTTACCTCTATATTTCTAACTAATATAGAAGAAAATATATGAGTGGATCAATATATAGATATAGATATAGAAATAAATATACATATAAATTTAAATATATTAGATTTTTCTAAGATATGTTTAGATTATGTATAAGATTCATTAAATCATTTCCATTAAATATGTTTTCATTTATAATTTAAATTTTTAATATTGTCTTAAAATTGCCAAGTGACTTCATTTTAGCTTGCCACTTGGCTTAACCATATGCTTCACTGCTCTCCTTTTAATATAATATAGATACAGATATGGATGTTGTTATACATTTTCTTGTTGGAGAGGTGTGGGGGACATTGATAAATATGTTGATATTTATTAGATTATGAATTAATGGGATTTTTATCTACATATACCATATATGAAACCTTATTACCCTCAATGTTTAAGATTTGTATTTATTACATTTAAGCATACCAAATTACCATTTATATACCATAATTCAAATTAGGGATATAATTAAGGGTTCATTTATATTAGGCATAATTTTAGGATTGTATCTTCTCACTTTCTCTTTTCTTTCATCTCAACTATTCACAACACACACAAAACTCACGATGATCATATGCTTCCTCTTGTTGATCATCCCCAACTACCTACTACCGTCGAAGAATATCATATTTTCAGATTCACAAGAAAATATTAAATTCTTTGATCGAACCGTTTGAATTCCCACTGAAAATAATAATGACAGAGAGTTCGAAATTCTTTGACCTCTTTTTTTTTGTCAGTGGTTGAAGGTTACTGGTTAACACGGTCGATTAAAACTCGAAGAAGAAGAAGAAGAAGAAGAAGAAGAAGACATATTTTCAGAATTTGTAGATATTTTGTAGTCAAATTAAAAAAAATGAAGATAAATTGTAGACTATTTTTTGCAGAAAATTTTGTAGAAGCTTTAATCGTTTTGGATTTGTAAAAACAGAAAATAATGCATCTACAATCAGAATACAAATAATCGAAAATTTATCTACAAGATATCTAAAAAATACATACATTGAATTTTAATATCCAAATTCTCATTTCAATTGTAGTATAATTGGCATTTTCGACATAATTCTAGAAGATTTGTAGAAGTTTTGGTCTTCCCAATCTACAATTCATCTACAATTTATCTACGATGTATCTACAATATATCTACAATTCTACAATTTATCTACAATTTCTAAAAATATGTCTTCTTCTTCTTCTTCTTCTTCTTCTTCTTCTTCTTCGAGTTTGAATCTGAAATTCAGTCAAAACCAAGTCTATTCTTCACCTAAACCCCTCAAAATTGAGATATAAACTCCTAAACATATTCCGAATTATTTACAACAACATCTAATCCAAACAAATAATAATTTTAAAAAACTCAAATTTGAATTCAAAGCTTTCAAGCTTTTTAATGGCTATCAATGGTGGAAAATATATGGAAGAACAAATTTTTTTCAACTTTGAGTTGTTGAAACTCGAAAATTTGAATTGTTCGTTCTTTTTTTTCGAAAATTTGAATTGTAGTTCTAGAGAAAAATACGTAGATGAGAAATCTCCTTTCGCTTTTTAAAAATTAAATTTAATGTAGAATCAATTAACACCAAGATTCTCTCCTTAATTTTAGCCCCTTTTTTAGAGAATATTCTGCCATTTTAATGCCTAATAATCGAATGGTACAAAATTTGCATGTAAAATGTGGACTAGGCGGGTAATTAACAAACTATGCACATTTAGGGTAATAAGGTTTCATATATGGTATAGGTAGGTAAAAATTCCTAAATAATACTAGGTGAAGGGAGAAGCCATTAGACACCCATTTTTTGACGCAATACCTTTTTATTTAATAAATAGTATGAAAAAAAATCAAAAATTATTTAAGGCGAAATACATAAACGGCCCATTGAAGTTGTCCTCAACGACCAATTGAACACCTCAACTGAGCCTATTTTCAGCTAGACATTTCAAGCCTTCAATAAAGTAGGTCAACTAAAACAGAGACAAACAAAACTTATGTGTGTATTACAATCGCGGATGACATGTCAAACGGACAAATCATAAAATGATACGTGTATTTGTTTTTTAAAAAAAGATTATCTATTAACTTTCCTACCTAAAAAACATCTTCCCACCCTAATTATTTGGTCACCATGGCTACCAAAACCTCCTATACGTTTTTCTTTCTTATTTCATTCTCAAACCCAAATCAGAAATCATCCTAACCTACTTAAGTGAAGTTTTTCACCGGCAGAACAAATTACCAAATTCAATTGTGGAGAAATTAAAAAGTTTTAGATGGATTTTTTTATGGCTTGAAAGGGGGTGGAGAAAAAGGTATGGGGTGGAGAGAAAGATATGGAGTTTTAATAGTAGCCCATCTGTTGAATGTCTTTCCAATCTCTACACTCATTTTTCTGTTAACTTTCTTTCTATATACTTAACTATGTCTGACAATTTTGGTGTGAACTTTCTCTTTGTTTTTCCGCACCACTGGCTTCATTTTGTTGCTTTCATTGCAGCTAATGAAACTATATTTCTTGTGTTAGTATTTGGTTGTGAATGAAGTACTGAATTTTTTTTCTATTTGGTGAGGGTGAGGATTAGTAGAGGGTTTGATTACATATATATAGTTTTTGTGTTGGTTAAATGTTGGAAGGTGTTGGAAAAGCTAGAAGGTTTTGTTGGCAATCTTATGTGGACATTTCTGGAAAGGACGGTGGCTATTTATAAAATATTTATGGCATGAAAGGGGCTGGACAGAAAGGTATAATGCGCATCTAATGGTGGAGGAAAACTTGGAGAAGAAGAAGGCAGGGTCCACATTAGGTTTCGAAAAAAGAAAGGATAAATTTAATTTTAAAGACTATCACGCGCTCCAACGTGAGTGTAACACCCAAATTTTGCCATATCAGCATAAGGAATTTAAGAGACACGATTCTACTTAGCAGAAAGTGTCTATTTCGTCATTAGCATTTTTGAAGCGTTTAGTTAGTCGTTGAGGACAACTTCAAGATGTATTTCGTCCTACTAAACTATCTATTCTCTCAAATAAAGAGATGAAAGTCATTGAATAAATTAAATTGAATTTTTTCCGTCTTTCTATTGTACAGTCGTTCAATTATTTGTTTAGAATTTGAAATTTTTATTTTTATTTTTACTTTATAGGTGAGAAATTTTTTATTTAGAGTAGAACTCATATATTTTAACTAGAATTTATGAACCAAGTGACTTGAAAGCTAAAGAAATAGGAGAAGAATTGAAAAACTAACGCAATCAAAAAGCCAAAATAAAAAAAAAATAGATAAGTACGCGAAAATTGGCATTGTACATTCTGCATCTACAACTAGAGAAAAAACCCTAGTGAAAACAATAGTCTGCTGGTGATATGGAGTTACCTGAAGCTATGGTAATGGAGGTTCTGTTGCGGCTGCCATTGAAGTGTCTCTGCAGATGCAAGTGTGTCTCAAAGACCTGGTGCTCAATCATCTCTGGAATTAATAAACTGCATATCGTTCACAACTTAAGCATCGTCATCTCCAATTTCGGTTGTTCAACTTCGAGTTCCTTGTTCCAATCGAGGCTCGGCCTTATTATCCCTCCTCCTCCTTTTATCAAGCAACAGTTGGGTTGTGGTGAGTATGAATCTGCAGAAATTGGATTCACACAAATTATCAATGGCCTCTTTTGTTTCTACACTCCAGCCCCAGCAGGTGATCTTACTCTCTGCAATTACTACACTTTTGAAACAAGGAAGCTCCCGCTCCCAAAGTTTTATCGCTGGACACATAAAAGTCAATTCTATTTAGGATTTGATCCCTTAACTGGCTCCTACAAGCTGCTTAGCCTTGGTTGCCTTCGCGATCATGATGTTGTTATTTACCGAGAGATTCTTACCCTGGGAAGAGTGAAGGACGACGAGGACATCACTGTCGGTACTTGGATAAAAATGTGTCCTGTTGGTTTTCTACCAGGGATAGATGTGTTGTCCACACCAAGTGTTTGCATTAACCAATTTCTGTATTGGCTGGTTGAATGCAAGCACAGTACCCGGAAAATACTGGCATTTAACCTTACGGCACATCATTTATATGATATCCCCCTCCCTAAACATCTTACAGGTTTTGATCAACTTACAGATCTATCAACAGCCAGAATTGTGAACTTCAACGGATGTTTGGCGGTGGGATGCCTGGAGAATGTTAGGGCGGATGCAGTTACATTGAATCTCTGGGAATGGAATAGCCTGCGTTGCTGGTTTCAACATTCCATAACCTTACCTGAAGAAATAGTGAGTTGTAATAGAGAGAGCTGGTGCAGTGTTGGTAACCTTCCAACAGGTGAGATACTGCTGGCTAATCCTAAAGCTAATGATGATTCTGATTTCACCCCTATTTATTCTTATGATCACTACACTCGAGAGTTTCAGAGGTTTGTGGTTGGCAAGTTTCCACCCTGTATGGTTGCCGCTGGTGAAAAATCTTCTTTTCAGATATCTTGTGTCGAATTAGACAACAACAGTCATTCCCTTGAAGCTTTATTGCACAAATGCCCAATTTCTGCTCTCCTATATTTGGAGAAACTTAGGAGAGAAAGAGAATGGTTTCGTAGAAGTACTTTAGAGGAGTAACTATAAGAAGAAAAATGTTAGAAGATATGGCATGGAGTAATATTATTCATCTATTCTTTCGTTTTCTGCATTTAGTTTATGACATCAGTTGAGCCTGTATTCAGACAAGATCCTGTATTTAGTTTATGACATATGGTGGATAGTAAACACAATTCTTTATTAACCCCTGTTATTCAGGCGAAAAGTCAAAAGAATCCAACTTTGTTTACCTACTTTGATCATTTCATCACAAACTCATAAGCATAAGAATTACAGATAAACTTTGCAACAGAGCCTGTGGAAAGTTTTAATGAGCTAAAATACAAACTGAGAGCAGTGTTGGTAACCTTCCAACAGGTGAGATACTGCTGGCTAATCCTAAAGCTAATGATGATTCTGATTTCACCCCTATTTATTCTTATGATCACTACACTCGAGAGTTTCAAAGGTTTGTGGTTGGCAAGTTTCCACCCTGTATGGTTGCCGCTGGTGAAAAATCTTCTTTTCAGATATCTTGTGTCGAATTAGACAACAACAGTCATTCCCTTGAAGCTTTATTGCACAAATGCCCAATTTCTGCTCTCCTATATTTGGAGAAACTTAGGAGAGAAAGAGAATGGTTTCGTAGAAGTACTTTAGAGGAGTAACTATAAGAAGAAAAATGTTAGAAGATATGGCATGGAGTAATATTATTCATCTATTCTTTCGTTTTCTGCATTTAGTTTATGACATCAGTTGAGCCTGTATTCAGACAAGATCCTGTATTTAGTTTATGACATATGGTGGATAGTAAACACAATTCTTTATTAACCCCTGTTATTCAGGCGAAAAGTCAAAAGAATCCAACTTTGTTTACCTACTTTGATCATTTCATCACAAACTCATAAGCATAAGAATTACAGATAAACTTTGCAACAGAGCCTGTGGAAAGTTTTAATGAGCTAAAATACAAACTGAGAGCAGTGTTGGTAACCTTCCAACAGGTGAGATACTGCTGGCTAATCCTAAAGCTAATGATGATTCTGATTTCACCCCTATTTATTCTTATGATCACTACACTCGAGAGTTTCAGAGGTTTGTGGTTGGCAAGTTTCCACCCTGTATGGTTGCCGCTAGTGAAAAATCTTCTTTTCAGATATCTTGTGTCGAATTAGACAACAACAGTCATTCCCTTGAAGCTTTATTGCACAAATGCCCAATTTCTGCTCTCCTATATTTGGAGAAACTTAGGAGAGAAAGAGAATGGTTTCGTAGAAGTACTTTAGAGGAGTAACTATAAGAAGAAAAATGTTAGAAGATATGGCATGGAGTAATATTATTCATCTATTCTTTCGTTTTCTGCATTTAGTTTATGACATCAGTTGAGCCTGTATTCAGACAAGATCCTGTATTTAGTTTATGACATATGGTGGATAGTAAACACAATTCTTTATTAACCCCTGTTATTCAGGCGAAAAGTCAAAAGAATCCAACTTTGTTTACCTACTTTGATCATTTCATCACAAACTCATAAGCATAAGAATTACAGATAAACTTTGCAACAGAGCCTGTGGAAAGTTTTAATGGGCTAAAATACAAACTGAGAGCAGTGTTGGTAACCTTCCAACAGGTGAGATACTGCTGGCTAATCCTAAAGCTAATGATGATTCTGATTTCACCCCTATTTATTCTTATGATCACTACTCTCGAGAGTTTCAGAGGTTTGTGGTTGGCAAGTTTCCACCCTGTATGGTTGCCGCTGGTGAAAAATCTTCTTTTCAGATATCTTGTGTCGAATTAGACAACAACAGTCATTCCCTTGAAGCTTTATTGCACAAATGCCCAATTTCTGCTCTCCTATATTTGGAGAAACTTAGGAGAGAAAGAGAATGGTTTCGTAGAAGTACTTTAGAGGAGTAACTATAAGAAGAAAAATGTTAGAAGATATGGCATGGAGTAATATTATTCATCTATTCTTTCGTTTTCTGCATTTAGTTTATGACATCAGTTGAGCCTGTATTCAGACAAGATCCTGTATTTAGTTTATGACATATGGTGGATAGTAAACACAATTCTTTATTAACCCCTGTTATTCAGGCGAAAAGTCAAAAGAATCCAACTTTGTTTACCTGCTTTGATCATTTCATCACAAACTCATAAGCATAAGAATTACAGATAAACTTTGCAACAGAGCCTGTGGAAAGTTTTAATGAGCTAAAATACAAACTGAGAGCAGTGTTGGTAACCTTCCAACAGGTGAGATACTGCTGGCTAATCCTAAAGCTAATAATGATTCTGATTTCACCCCTATTTATTCTTATGATCACTACACTCGAGAGTTTCAGAGGTTTGTGGTTGGCAAGTTTCCACCCTGTATGGTTGCCGCTGGTGAAAAATCTTCTTTTCAGATATCTTGTGTCGAATTAGACAACAGTCATTCCCTTGAAGCTTTATTGCACAAATGACCAATTTCTGCTCTCCTATATTTGGAGAAACTTAGGAGAGAAAGAGAATGGTTTCGTAGAAGTACTTTAGAGGAGTAACTATAAGAAGAAAAATGTTAGAAGATATGGCATGGAGTAATATTATTCATCTATTCTTTCGTTTTCTGCATTTAGTTTATGACATCAGTTGAGCCTGTATTCAGACAAGATCCTGTATTTAGTTTATGACATATGGTGGATAGTAAACACAATTCTTTATTAACCCCTGTTATTCAGGCGAAAAGTCAAAAGAATCCAACTTTGTTTACCTACTTTGATCATTTCATCACAAACTCATAAGCATAAGAATTACAGATAAACTTTGCAACAGAGCCTGTGGAAAGTTTTAATGAGCTAAAATACAAACTGAGAACGGTATCAAAACGTTACATTAATGAACAAAGCTGGAAAACTCAAGTTCTGAGCGGATCTTGTCCCAAACAAAAAATGGTTAATTTAGAAAACGAAGAGAACTGACTCTTTTACTCCGTGAACATGATTGAGCAACCTCTGGTTTTAGTTACCATTTGCTAGTAGGACTGCCAAGTAGCTTTAACCTATACAAGACAACTGATTCGGGATAAAAGGGAAAGAAAAAAATCCATACTTGTGTTACATATAGAGTTGTGAAGTATTAATCAGCAATTCGCTCAAATTTAAGACTCCCTTCGTCCAATACAGCCATGTGCTTTCTCTTCTTGGATAATTTAGCAGTTTGAAACCCATTTTGCTCAGTACTAAATTGAGCAGCTGTGCGAGCACGTAATTCCTCTAAGCTCTCGCCTTCCTTGGCTCTTTCCAGAACCTGAGATGGAACATACACATACACAGCATATTATTCTGTGATATTTAGGTAGATATATAATGTCTGAGAATTGCAAGATGACATACCAAATGACGCCCATACAAGTGAGTATTGGATAGAGCTTCAATGGCATTCTTTGCCTCTTGTTTTGTAACAAACTCTACAAATGCAAAACCTCTATGGCTCCCAAATCTCATCGGCAGCCTTAAGCTCTTTATCTGTAGGATGAATTTAATTTGATGTCAAAAAGAAGAAAAGAACGTTGTTAAACAGCTATGAAATAATGATGATGAATGCAAAACAAAAATAGCATACATGTCAGACTTTCACGGAATCAAAGTATCGCTTGGAATGGTTTTTCCTAGCCCTAGCCCCTAGTAGCTAGATCACCTACCATGCATAATTCTGTCTAAATTAACATTTTTCAGACTCATGATTTCCATAACTCATTCTGTTACCCATGACGCTTGACCAAAAAGTATTACAAAGCAGAGAGAATCCGGATGCTCATTTTAAATCTGCATAAAACAGGCTACCAGGCAAAGTTGAAGTATGGGACCCTATAGTTTAATCTGTTTTTGTTTTTCCAATCAAAGTTACATACATCACAGCAAAAAGAATATGTAGTACTCAACGGATTTTAGAATGATTAAGTCTACCCTTCTCCACTTGAATATCAAAACGGTTAAGTAGCTTTTATTTGATAGTCACAATTGATTTTTCATTGATCAATACATTTGACTAAATTCTAACTTGAATATCAGAAGATAAGAATACCAACTAAATAATCAGAATAGATCTTTCCATAAAAATTAACAATTTCTAGGTATTAAATACATAAATCCTACGCTTTTATTTCGTTCAAACTGCTTTATATCATGGTCTAAACCAGACAAATGGAAAATTGGGAGAGCAAGACACTGCTACATAAGAAAAAGCACATTGCAACAGAGACTACAAACCCTTGATCGTGATCATCTTAGAAGAAACAAATATCTATAAACAATCGGTAAACGTCGGTTTTAAGGATTCAGACCAAATTGAAAAAGACACACTACAAACCCTTGATCTCGACAATCTTAGAAGAAAAAAATTAATATATTTAATTCGGTAAAACTCACTTTTGAGGATTCAGACCAACAGATCAGCATCAGTGAAATTATATGAGCTCAAGACATATGAAGCTTCTCTCACGCGGACTCGAAATAAAAACGCTTCGGATATAATACATCCCCGTGTCTCACAACTATATTTCTCCTCAATCAACATCTAGCTTTAGCGATTTTAACACCAAAAGACCTAGTATAACCTTTTTACTACATAAGATACCAACAGTTAGAGGAATTACCTGTCCAAATGGACTGAATAGTTGCCTGAGATCCTTTTCAGTTGCCTCAAAAGCAACATTCCTAACAAGCAACTTAGTCGAGCTCTTGTCATTCTCAGTTTTCTTTGGAAGTTGACCATCCTTCTTAGTGTGACAAAGTTGCAGTATAAGTGCATGACCATCCAAAACAGTTCCCTGAATGACAAGAGATGGGAAGTTGAAAAATTGGTTGCAAGTGCAACAAATGTATGGATAGAATGTTAAAAGAATTCAGAAAGATTACCTGCAAATCCTTGCAAACATTGATTGCTGTATCAACAGAATCAAACTCAATGAATCCAAAACCCATTGAGACATTCTTTCCTTTCTTTACATGCTTCTTCACCTTCACAGAATAATATTAACAGGTGTCGGAGGAAGATGAGTCATTTTCTCAAGCAGCGAGAAGGAAATATTCTTCTAAGATAGTAAAAGTTTCAGCATAAAAAAGAGCCAAAAGAACTTACTCTCGCACTTAATATTCGTCCATCCTTTATGTGTTGAGTGAAATGCTCTTTTAAACTCTCATCGGACGTCTTGAAATTTAGGTTCTTGACATACAGTGATCGTGACTGGAAAGATGGAAAGCAAAAACATTAATTGGTTACCGAAACATGAAAAGAAACCTGGAAACTCAAGGCAGCTAGAAGAACAAACAAAGAGGCAACAAGGGATTTCTAAAGCTGCAATACTCTTCCCTGTTGCTTGTTTCCTGTAACTGTACTTTTTTGCCTTCGTTATTAGGAATAGCATGAATAATTGGTAATAATAGAGCAGTTGAACCAGCATCCATGAGAATTAAACAGTCTGCTGATACCTAGAGTAAAGTCCATATCTATGAATTATTTATTTCTGATGATTTACGGCGAATCTATCTCCTCCTTCCAATCCTTGATTTGCAGACTATATGCCATAATCCATCAAAACCACTTCGATTCATATGGCAGGCCATAGTTCATTACCAGTAAAACAAAAATTACATGAATATGTAAAGACTCAGTTTAAGAAAGTGTAATATATTCCATCTTTTTTGTATGACAAAAACAACTGCGCCTCATGCTGGGTTCAACTATATGAAGCCTCACTATTCATGTTGCTCTATTTAAGCCTATATTTGCCGAGGGTCTATCGGTAAACAGCATCTCTACCTCGCCAATAGGGGTAAGGTCTGCGTACACACTACCCTCCCAGATCCCACTTGTGGGATTATACTGGATATGTTGTTGTCTATTTAAGCATGTCTTAGTGCAATCTTATAAAGACATAGTTTCTCTAGTATAAGTTATGTAAATTTATTTATTTTTAAATTCCTAACGAAACTAAAAATTCCTAAAAAAACATTGGACATAAAGTAAACGTACTAACATGACTAAGACTTAATAGCCTCTCAACCTCACCAGATAGATAGGGGTAAGGTATGCGTACACACTACCCTCCCCATACATACCCCACTTGTGGGATTATACTGGATCTGTTGTTGTTGTTGTCTCGTCGTCGTCTATTTACGCCTATCTTAATGCAATCTTATAAAGGCATAGTTTATCTAGTATAAGTTATTTAAATATTTTTTTTTTAAAATTCCTAACGAAACTAAAAATTCCTAAAAAACATTGGAAAAAAGTAAACGTACTAACATGAATAAGACTAAATCCCAACTAATTGGTATTGCTTATGTAAATCTTTTTCTTCCATTGTCTCCGATTTCTCTGCTAGATCTATTCCATGTGTGTAAACACTAAACAGGTAAAATTGAACGAAATTAAGAATGATGTTGACGTTACAAACTTCTTTAAAATGTTACGCAGATGCTGCTCTCTTGAAGTTATGTGTAGTTGTCTGATACCAGCCTTTTTCTCCCCTTGGGGGGGGGGGGGTGCTTCTGGGTTACCAGGAGAGATAAGATTAAATTCCTATAAAATCATGTTGGAAAATGGCATTCATCAAGTAAATTTTCATGGCATATGGTGCAACGCATGCCCGGGCGACAAGAAAGTGCATAACAGACCATTCATCAAATAGAAGTGCTAGGATCCACAAAGCTTTATTTGCTATACTAGTAGAATAAAGTCATAAACCACTAGCAAGTAACCTCTCACAAGCATTGGACTTATCGACAAAGTATTTTCTATAAATAAACATGGGAAACATTGGTTTTACAGTTCATATACCTCAACTCTATCAGGATCAACATCTGGATCTGTTATTCCTTCCACTTGTTGCTCTAGCAGCACTCTCTTTGCGTCATCTTCACCGACGATGAGAGTATTTTTTGAATCACTTGTTTGATCAAGAATATTTCCAGGAGCCCACTCCAAATAAAGGGGAGTGTCCCTGCATTACGACGAAGGGACAATTGTTACTTCGTAATTCCAGACTTTCAAAACTCAATCAACATATGTGAAAAATTAAATGCAGCAAAGGTGATATAATGCTAGAATAACAAAAGGTTAGCTAGGAGAAATCTCAATCTTGCAAAATCAAAAATTGAAAGGTATTTTCTAAAGTAAGCAGGAAATAGAAGCCAAGTTTCGTCAAGCTTGAAAAGATCATGTGTCCAATATGAGTTACCAACTTCACCAACTTTTTGAAGCCAAAAGAAAAATTCAGGAATTCAAGAGGGATTCTTTTTGGTGGAAATTTCCCAAGACCCCATTATTGATTTTACCACTCAATTTGAATGCCCACAACTGCAACTATTACATAAGATGATTGCAGAGTACGTATTATAATCTTTAAAGAAATAGTTCAAATTTTAGTCAAAAGAAACTGAAGGCTATTTGAAAGCAAGAGCTCAAACAATCAAGACATGGCCACCACATGGCAATGCTCAAAATACTTAAGCTATCCTAATCTTGCTTTGTTGTCAATCATGACATGAAAATACTGTTTTCACATATACTGCTACTTGTTAAACTAAGAAAATCACCTTTGTATTAAAGGCAAGAAATGAATGTATACACTTACTTGTAACGTTTGTATGCTAGACCCCGGAAAGCTGCGCGTGCTTCCGCCGGTTCTAGGAAGACAACCTGATTGTTATTAAAAACAGAAACAGCAACAATCTTGTTATGACCAACTATATCCCAGATACACACACAAGCAGATATTGATCTATTAATATCAAACCAGAAGTTTCCTTAGGTAATAATGTTTACGGCATGAAAAGAGTGACTATCACCATATTGTTTTTCTTAATAATTAGACTATTGCCTAAATGCATTCTCGGGAAAGTAAGAAAAACAGATCGAGAACATTAAGATCAAGAATTTTCTGTTTAAATAAAAGTTTTCAGAGAATTTCAAACAAAAGTCTACAAAGCTAAAAGCGCCTACCAGAGCTAAGGTTTTGGTGGGAGGAAGAATAATCTTGTCCAGGCTACCAAACTTTCCAAACATATTCGCAAGTTCACCTTCTGATGAACCATAAGGCAAATTCTTGACTAGAATAACATGATTGCTTCGTTTCACTCCATCAGTTTTCCCAGCAGCGTATTCTTCCAATGACGCAATATTAACTCCAGATTTTGCAAGAGCCTTTTTGGTCTCAGCTATCACTTGCGTCTCTCCCAATGCTATACGTACTGCAAGATCATCAGCTTCTCTATCAAGAAGATCACTTTTACTCACTCCAAATTTTCTTGCAATATTCTCGACAACCTAAATATTCCAAAGAACAGAAGGAGATCATGTTTCCATTCAACAGCACATCCAAACACTGACACAGTATGATGCATGCATAACCCAAAAGAGAACAAAACCGAATTATCTTACAAGAAGAATAATACTCCCTCCGGTCCAAAATAAGTGATTTTGTGGCCTTTTTTTGTGTTCCAAAATAAGTGATTTTTTCGGATTTCAAGAATGACTTAATGATGTTTTTCCTACATTGTCCTTGGAGTAAATAGTGTTGAAATATGTGTTAAGGAGTGTTTATGTGAGATAGTAAGGTTAAAATGGTCAATTCTGTTGCTAATTAATGCTAAAAAGTGACTTTCTTACTATGTGTGAAAACATCCAAAAAATCACTTATTTTGGACCGGAGGGAGTATACTCCAACAGGAACCAAAATAATCCCAATCTGATAATAGGAACCAACATATACTCAATCAAGTAAAGCAAACATATCCAATCTGTAGAAGTTGCTGTACCCAAGTTTCCACCCTCCCCTCACAAAAGATAGAGGAAGAAGATGCTAAAGAAAGTGCTAACACAAATTGATAATATCTCTGTTCAAGCTGAACTGCTATGAATCTCCAACTGTGTGTTGGCTATTGCAGTCACACCTTAGTTTAGGACTTTTAAACAAGTAAAAACACCTTAATATAAGATTGTGTTTGTAAGAAAGCTATCGAAAGGATGGCATGGTACTTCAAAATGATCGGTTGTTTTCATGTTGCAGGGAAGACCAAGTCAAGTTGCAAACTCTGATTCCAGTTAACAGCCTAACATTTGTTTAACGAGATAAAGATGGTGACCTCCCGGCCACCATTATGGCATTATCCTCACTTTCCTTTATGGACAACCCTGTCATTATTATCTGTAAGTAGACATTCATGAAGAATCTCTGCTAAGATTATATTTCTCCACCTAGCTCTTGTTATTGCAGTTACACGAAGGCTGCTCTTAGCCTTGGTCTTGCACAGGAAGTCCAGCATCCATAAAGCAAACTCAAGAGGGCTTGTCCATGAAGTATTAAGCATATACATTGCTTTACATTAGTCAAGCTAAAAAAAGGTCTTTTAACCTTCCCCTAAATGATCCCAATTTATTGATGTCCTCCGCTTTATTTCCAATGGTTGCACATTATAACTGGATGCGTATTCCTTCTGTCCCAAAGAAATAACTTGCTTCGTAACAAAAAAGCATACTTATCATGATATCCAAGTAACATCTTCAAAATTTTGGTTTTGTTCGAGTTGACAACAATCCAGAAAAATCAATGAGCAACCCCGACTCATATGCAGACACATAATAAAACCACCAGTCAATCTTATTGTTTCTAGCAAACAGAAGAGCACCAACATTCATGGAAAAGATGGAATTCAATTTATAGTATCTGATTGTGTACATACAGTGTCTGGGCGCATGAAGAGAGTATTCCATGAACGTGTATTTCCACTAGCTTCAGATGCCTTCTTTTCCTCTTGTCTCTGCTGCTTAAATGTTTTTGAAGATTGCTTGGTATTGGCAACTGCCCTACAGATTAATAAACAAATTATAGCAAGAAAGGTAGATCCTAATAAAGAAGGGCAAAAAAAGGAGAGGGCTTCTTTTCACATACATGTATATGCACACAATCTTCAGGGGTATGAAGTTATGAACATAGACAAGAGTAGGAAACACCACTTACTCTGTTTTCTCTGAAGGAACTTTCTGCTTTGCTGGCATAACATGAAGTAATCGGCCTTGAAAAATTGAACTGTCCAGCTCTGTCAATGCCCTGGGGAACAATAAATTTACGATGTGAGGAACCACCAGAACATGCAAAGTCAATACATTCACTAATTAAAAAATTGCAGTAGCTTAAAATTTGGATGCTGATTGGCAGGTACCTAGCAGCCGATTCTGGTAATGAATAGAGAACATATGCAATTCCCTTGGACCGCTTTGTATCTTTGTCAACAACAATATGAACCTGTGAAACACTGCCAAATTTTCTAAACTGCTCTTCCAGCTCCTCTTCCCTGAGTCACCGAACCAATTATTTTAACAAGAACACATATTAGGCACATTAAAATCTTTAAAGACTCAACAACATATACTGATTAAAATCACCCAAAAAAAAATGGAAGGGACAAAAGAAAGAAGATGCGTTACGTAGTAGTGTATGGAAGATTACGAACAAATAATCGTCCACTCTCCAGATCTTCTTCTTTTTCATCCTTAACACTTGATGAAGGATCAGCAGGGTCAAGGGATTCATTGTTAAATCTGGAGAACTCATCATTCAACAATTCCTCTCTATCATCAGGTTCAAGGATATTACCAGCATTTGCATCTTCACTGCTCTTGCCACCTTCAGCATCACTTTCGTTATCACTGTCATCGTCTTCACTACTTTCTGAGTCGGACCAATCTTTCCTCACTTTACTTTTGAAATAATCCATATCAGTCATAACTTCATCATTACGGGAGCCGTCAGGTTTCTCAGATTCTTCACTATCTGAAAGAGAATCTTCTTTTTTGCCAACTTCACCTAACTCAGAGTCATCAGCATCCAATTTTTCCAGGCTCTTCTCTTTTCTCTGGGATTGCTTATTGGCATCCTTTTTACTTTGGGCAAGAGATGGAGCTGTTAGTGTATCGTTTGCCCACAACTTTGACTTATTCCGAGGCTGCATAACTTCAAGGAACTCTTGAAGATGAGGATCCTCATCTTTACTCTCCTGTTTACTGTTCGTTTTGTCCCCTTTTAAACCTGCAGACTTAGAACTTCTTTTTACTTTTGCATTCTCATCCTCATTTGTCAACTTCTCTTCTTTTTTCAAAGTGTGCCTGCTCCATGGACGAGGAATATTTGGATCCCCAATTTTCCTAGCAATCTGGCTATATGAAAATGCATCTTATGTTATCATTGACCCATACCTCTGAAAATGACTACCCTCTTAGAGAAAAATAAATTATTGACAACCTTCGAAAATATAAATTCAAATTTTCACAATGAAAATAGAAATTCAATATAAATAACATCCAACAAGATCTTCCGGAGCTTACAACAATATCCATTAGGAAATTTTCTCTAGATTACTTTTAAAAAAAACTATGAAGGTGTTTATAACTGCATTATACATAATATGGAATAGAGATATGCATTTTCTTACTGCACTAATTATGTGTACGGAATATCAGAGAAATTGAAGCAGAAAAAACATACCTCACAAATAATACGGCTACTATCCATGAAAGACTTGTCAAAATACTTGAGAGCTTCCTCAGCTTCTTGCTCCGTTCGAAATCCGACAAATCCAAATTGCCTACTCTTCCCATCTCTGCTTAACGTGAAAAATGACAATCATTCAAACATGAAATAATTCAAAGTCAGAAATATACCCCAAAGATCTCCATACAAGCAAATAGCAACTTATATATACCAGTCCAAAAGTCAGTTCTTGTTCGAAGCATCGAAAACAACTGAAAAACATTACTGTTACTTTACATAAATAACAAGTTTTTTTACTAGTTGTGGTTGGCTATCACGTCTCTCTATATCAGTTTCCCGGCATTTTGACCCGTTTCGGTCCAACAAATTTAGGATTCGCTACAGCTCAAATTAGAGGCTCTTCTCCTTTAACTTTCTAGACGGTTTATTGTCTTGCGGTAGTTTCGAACAGGCGTTTTTGGGATGACTTGGATGAGATGGTGCGTAGTATTCCCCAATCTGAGAAGTTGGTCATTCGAGGGGACTTTAATGGTCATATTGGAGCAGATGCTAGCGGTTATGGTGAGGTGCACGGTGGCTTTGGCCTTGGGGTTAGGAACGGAGGAGGCTCTGCATTATTGGAGTTCGCTAGGGCTTCCAAGCTTCTGATTGCTAACTCGGCATTTCAAAAGAGGGAGGAGCATTTGGTCACCTTCAAAAGCTCAACGGCGAGGACCCAGATCGATTACCTCCTTCTCAGAAGGAGTGATAGAGGTTTGTGCAAGGACTGCAAGGTTATTCCGGGAAAATCCCTTTCAACCCTCCATAGACTCCTAGTGATGGATGTCAGAATCTGGGTGAAGAAGAAGCGGAGGGGTGCTCGGGGCCATCCGCGAATTAGATGGGATGCTCTGATTAAAGAGAAAGCCCATGAGCTGGAGAGGAGGTTAGTTGATGTGGGAGCTTGGAGTAGTTCTGGGGTAGCGGACGCAATGTGGTAAGAGACGGCGGCTCTGGTTAGGGAGGCAACGCGGGATGTGCTTGGGGTAACCAAAGGCTGTCTAGGCAGACATCAGGGTGACTGGTGGTGGAACGACGTAGTGCGAGGAAAGGTAGATGTGAAGAAAGCTACTTTTGCGAAATTGGCAGGGAGCACAAGCGAGGAGGAAAGGCGGGTGAACAGAGAGAGCTATAAGGTGGCAAGGAAGGAAGCGAAATTGGCGGTCACGGAGGCTAAAAATGCGGCTTTTGGCCGCATGTACGAGGAATTGGGGGAGAAAGGCGGGGACAAGAAGTTATTCCGGTTAGCAAAAGTAAGGGAAAGAAAGGCGCGGGATCTGGACCAGGTTAGGTGCATCAAGGATGAGGATGGTAGAGTCCTGATGGGGGAGTCTCAAATCAAATAGAGATGGCAGGCGTATTTCCGAGACCTTCTAAACGAGGAGGGATACCAAATCATAGAACTAGGGGAGCTGGGGCATTCAGAGTGTCGTAGAGACTTAGGGTAACGCAGGCGCATTAGGGTGGAAGAGGTCGCGGGGGCTTTGCGTAGGATGAGTAGAGGCCGAGCGACCGGGCCAGACAAAATCCCGGTGAAGTTCTGGAAATGCATGGGAAAGCCAGGAGTAGAGTGGCTCACCGGGTTGTTCAATGCGATCTTCAGGTCCAAAAGGATGCCGGAGGAGTGGAGGTGGAGTATAGTGGTGCCCTTGTATAAGAACAAAGGGGATATCCAGTGTTGCAACAACTTTAGGGGCATCAAATTAATAAGCCACACCATGAAGGTCTGGGAGCGGGTGATCGAGGCCAGGGTGAGGGAGTCGACATCTATTTTCGCGAACCAGTTCGGTTTCATGCCGGGTCGGTCCACTACTGAAGCTATCCACCTTGTCGGGAGATTGGTGGAACAGTTCAGGAATATGAAGAAGGACCTGCACATGGTGTTTATCGACTTGGAGAAGGCGTATGACAAGGTCCCCAGGGAGGTACTATGGAGGTGCCTGGAGGCTAAGAGCGTGCCGGAAGCCTATATCAGAGTGATCAAGGACATGTATGACGGAGCTAAGATGAGGGTTAGGATGGTGGGTGGCGACTCGGACCACTTCCCGATGGTTATGGGGCTTCACCAAGGATCCGCGCTCAGTCATCTCTTATTTGCTTTGGTGATGGATGCTCTAACCCATCATATTCAATGGGATGTACCTTGATGTATGCTATTTGCTGATGACATAGTCCTAGTAGACGAGACGAGGGTCGGTGTTAAAGAAAGGCTAGAGGTATGGAGACAGACTCTCGAGTCTAAGGGGTTCAAACTAAGCAGGTCGAAGAGAGAATATCTGGAGTGCAAGTTTAGCACTGAGCCGAGCGAAGTGGGAGGGAGCGTGATGATTGGATCTCAGGCCATAGCCAAGAAAGATAGTTTTAGATACCTTGGATCGGTGATCCAGGGGGGACGGGGTGATAGACGGGGATGTCACTCACCATACAGCGGCGGGATGGTCGAAGTGGAGGCTTGCTTCTGGAGTCTTGTGTGATAAGAAAGTGCCACTGAAACTCAAGGGGAAGTTTTATAGAGCTGTGGTTAGACCTGCCATGCTGTATGGGACGGAGTGTTGGCCGGTGAAGAAATCTCATGTTCAGAGGATGATGGTTGCGGAGATGAGGATGCTTAGGTGGATGTGCGGGCTCACCGGGTTAGATAAGATTAGGAACGAAGTTATTCGGGAGAAGGTGGGGGTGGACCCAGTGGATGAGAAGATGCGAGAGGCGAGGCTGCGGTGGTTCGAGCATGTACGGAGGAGAAGCCCCGATGCCCCGGTGAGGAGTTGTGAGCGGCTAGCGGTGGTTGGTGTGAGGCGAGGCAGAGGGAGGCCTAAGAGATACTGGGGAGAGGTTATTAGACAGGACATGGCCAGGATGCGGATTTCCGAGGACATGACCCTCGATAGGAAAGTCTGGAGGTCTAGTACCAGGGTTGTAGGATAAGGACTTCTAGATTTTTCGTACTCTTTTCCCCGGGTGGGTGAGGTGTGGTGGGGACGCCCATAGAGTATTAGTTTGTGTTCTCTTGTGGTAGTCATTTCTGGTAGTTACTGTTTTAATATCATTGCGTGCATATCTGCTTATTGATGGTATTTATGCCTCTTATGTTTAGACAATTTTTTGCGATGTATGCTGGTATAACTAATGCGGTTTTTGTTTTTGTTTGCCTTTCTTTTCAATGCGCCGAGGGTCGATTGGAAACAGCCTCTCTGCCCTCTCGGGTAGAGGTAAAGCATGTCTACATATTATCCTCCCCAGACCCCACCTTGTGGGAATATAATGGGTTGTTGTTGTTGTTGTTCTACAGCTCAAATTACTATCAAAAAGACAAAGTGGGAAGCATAAAATGTTAAGAAACTTAACTGAGTACGCATGAGCTTGGCGTCAGTGACTTCCCCTTTTTGGGAGAAGAATTCTCTGAGGCGGTCCTCAGCTACGTACTTCGGTAAATTCTTCACACATATTCGGGACCTTAAATACAAAAAAATACGTATTAAACATTTTAACACTATCCAAAAGAAACAACTCCAAAAGATAAATCACTCAAAAACTGAATTCTGGGTATTCTTTAATTCAAACTTACACCAACATAATCAATAATTCTTGCAACCACACCAAGAGAAAATCAAATCTCTGCATCCCAAATTAACCAAAAAACACAAAACTCCATTTTGAGTTTATTCAAATTGAACAAACAAAAAGAAAAAAGCAATAATTTCTACAACCTGCACAAGATAATTCAAATATTTGCATTTAATAATCAATCAGAAACTCAAAAACTGAATTCTGGTACTCCTTAAATTTCGAACATAAACAAAAATATTGCATAATTCTTACAACCCCAAATCAACCAGAAAGACTAAACTCCATCATGGGTATTATTCAAATTTAAATACACTAACAGAAAAGGCAATAATTCTTACAACCCGAACGAGATAATTCAAATGTTTGCATTTACAGATAAACAGAAAATCAAAATCTCAAAACAAAAAGGCAATAATTCTTACATTGTGCTCTGTTGCCAACAAAATTCAACGTAAACAGCCAAAACACCTTAACAAATTGGTGTGGTTTTTTTTTTTTTTTGTTTCCTGATTATGGTTTTGCTTCAGCAAAAGTGAGAGAGATGAAAGGCTGTTGGCGGTAGGGGTTTAACATTCAAGCGACAGTGAGTATGATATGGAAAACGGATCGGGTCGGCGTAGAAGTAGGGTTCGGTTGGCTTGTAGTCTGCCCGTATGGGCGAAATGCACAAGTACCCCTTTTGTTTAAAACATAACCAAAACTTACAAAGTATTTAAAATTTAATCACTTTGATAAGTCTGAATGTTCAAAACTTTAGACCTTAATAATAATAGCATGTTTGGCCAAGTTTATAAAATTAATTTATTTTGAGAAATATTTTTATTTAATAGTGCTATTTTCAAAAGTACTTTTTGTGAAAAGTAATATGTATTTGGCTAATTAATTTGAAAAGCACTTTTGAGCAGTAACTAATGTTTAGCCAAACTTTTGAATAGCGCTTCTAATAGCATGTTTGGCAAAACTTATTTTTGGCCAAAAGTACTTTTTTTTTACAAAAGCACTTTTGCCCAAAAATTGAGGTGTTTGTCCAAGCTTTTGGAACGAAAAAAAGTGCTTTTGAGGAGAAGCAGAAGCAGTTTTGGAGAAGCAGAAAAAATTAGCTTCTCTCCAAAAGCAACTTTTTGATAAGCACTTTTGAGAAAAATACACTTGGAATCATTTTTTTAAAAACTTGATCAAACACTAATTACTGCTCAGAAGTATTTTTCAAACTAATTAGTCAAACACAAATTGATCCTCACCAAAAGTGCTTTTGATAAAAACACTTCTCAATATAAGCTGATTTTTACAGCTTGGCCAAACAACCTATTAAGTGTAAATTTTTTAAAAACCACTTTTAGAAAAGTGATTTTTGGGGAGAAGCTATTTTTTCTGCTTCTCCAAATAGTTTCTGCTTTGACTTAAAAATACTTCTTTTTTTCTTCTAAAAGCTTAGCCAAATATTTCAACTTTGAAAAGAAAATTGACAAGAAAAGTGTTTTGGCCTTGAAGAAGCGTGGCCAAACAGACTATAAGATGCAATACCAATAAAAAGTCGTCTCAAAATTATTAAATTTGGCTAAGCTTTTAATATGTTATAAAAATAATATGACTAAAATGACAATTTTGTGCTATTTTTTGATTTAAAAGTTGATTACTCGTCATTAAGTATAAATTGCAAAAATCTTATGCCTCAAATTTAAAATGGACAAAGGTCTCTTTGTCCCTCTATTTCAAAAATTACTACGTTTATCCTTAATTCTACTATGGGTTCAAATATATTTCTATAGCTAAGAAAGTAAATAAACATACCCCTAACTCTAACGATTGTCCATTGTGGCAAGGGACTCGCTCAATAAAAAATACCACATAATTAATTGTATTTTTTCTTCTCTTCTTTTCCTTAAAAATTGAATTCATTCCCCTCCACCATTATAGCAATTTTTATTTTTATTTTTGTCAAAAGGAAAATTTTTATTTCAACTAAGTATAATTATTTACAAGCACACCTGCTTATTGGACTCTAGAGACAGGATCATACAAAGATAACTATGAAAACTCTCCCTTAAATAGCTGTCTAGCAACCTTAACTACTAAACCCACAAAAGTACTAGATATTTAATATTTGCAACGGCACCTTGAATGCTTGCACCATTGTCCTCCATCTTGAACCACACTTAGACAATCTCCTACCGCCATTTTCAACCTCTATCAACTATCCTCCCCCATCTCCCAATCCACCCAACCCCCATTTCAAAAAATTCGCTAGTCTTCATTTGTTAAAATCGCAGGTGTCACACCTCCTTTTGGCGCGCTTACCCCGAGGGATAAACGTACAAGGGAGTTTTTCCAATTTAAGTGACAATATTCGAAACGGGATTATTTTATTTATTTCAGAGTCGCCACTTGGAATAAATTATGGTGTCCCAAGTCACCAATTTATTTAAATCCCGAATCGAGGAAAATTACGACTTTTCAAATGAAGTCTGCGAACCAGAAATTCTAAGTAAGGAATTCTGTTGACCCGAGGGAAGGTGTTAGGCACCCCCAGATCCCGTGGTTCTAGCACGGTCGCTTCAATTATTATAAATGGCTAAAAATTCCTGATTTTACACATGCTTATAAATTATATGCTCTGATTAAACTTTAAATCGCTCCATTAATTTGAAACCATACCAAAAGAAAGACTAATTACAATATGGACTCGGACTTTGACAAATAGGTAAATAATAATAAAAAAAATATCCAGATTACTTTGAAACTATATCGATAAAAAAAAAGATTTCTAGACTAAACAAATTTTAATTTATCTAAAGATGCATGGTTTTGTCGTTTCTAATTTAAACATGTACAAAATGATATCTTATTCCATGACTTGTTGACTTAGGGTCAAATAAAAAGCTCTTAACGAGACATGAGTATATACATCCTGATTTTAATACATCTTGAACTCTATTACCGAACTAGATCGAGAATTCGCTTGCGCATGACTTGTAAAATTAGGACAATTGATACTAACTAACGAATTGCAAAGCTAGCTTTAAGGTTTTATTTTTTTTTTTTGAAACCAACCACTATTACTACGAACTTGTTCGGAAAGGGAATAATATTTTTTTTGTCCTAACACTAAAGTTTTAACTACAAACCACGGTTACTACAAACTTGTAAAAAGCATACTTATTATGAAGCTAACTCAAACTCTATTTAAAATTTTTAGTTACTACAAACTCATGACAGTGATTCAAACATAATATCAAAATTAAAAAAATATTTACATTCTAACTAAGAGGTTGGCTCGATTTCACAACTCGTGATTCAAATTGAAACATGCAGCGATTCTAGTTATACAAATATGCTTTACAAAGCTAATGAACACACATGTAGAAGATCTAATTTAATTTGAAGTTGACAGGTAGTGATCCAAAGCATAAAACCAATAGGCATTCTCATTTCCAGCTTAAAGTCAAGTCTACACCAACAATGAAATCGAAATGGTGTACCTGGAATTTCAAGCAAGAAAAATGGAAGAGAAAATCAATATGCAGCTCCAAACAGAACAAACAGCAACAGGAACAGTAGCTAGCGCAAGTTCAGGAATCCAGGAGTACAACAACCAAAAACACCAAAATCCCAGGGATGTTTTAACGAACCAAAACAAAGAAACCAGAAACAACCAGAAAGAAACAACAGAACAAGTTTGGCAGAGAAAACTAGATGTGTTTTCAAACCGAAACAAACAAAACAGGTTTGTTTTCAACTAAGAGACTGCTGGATGATGAAATCAGTGGAACATTTAGTTTCCGAATGTGTCTGGAGTATCTTTTCTGTATGTTCAAAGTGTTTCCCGAGAGTATTCTGTGAAACAGTGTGTGTATGTTTTTTCAGAATGTTTCTGTGTGTGTGTAATGTTCTGCCAGGGAGCTTTTCTATGTGTGAATTTTGTGTGTTCTCAAAACCTGTCCTCAACAGTGAGTTCTCTGTTGTGTTTTATAGCCTACAGATCTCAACTAACAGCCCTTCCTTTTTTTCAGTTTCAGATCTGTCCAGCCCCTATTATTCCCCTTTTTCAAACCTTTTTCAATTGTATATTCCCTCTCATGTGTATCCTGATTCTAACAACTGACCAAGCACTCAACAAAGCTGAAAATACTCATTATTATCCTCACATTCTCTGATTATTCCCTCCTGATTTGTCTAAAAGTGGGATTTATAATTAATCAAATCCTAAAGGTGCAAACTAATGAAACACACTGCTGTCCAGCAAGTTTTAGCAACTCATTTCCATGTGTATTGCACTTTAAAGGTTGATTTTAGGGCTACTTAAATGGACTAACAGCTATATCCAATTCACAACCTAATTTAGAATCAAATAATGGTTCAAAACAAACAAATCCAACAATTAAACTCAACACTCTGAACAAACAACAAACCGAAAGATTTTCAATCAAACAAACAGTGAAACACTGCCCGGAATCTCAAACAACCAATTTGCGAATTGAAACGACGACATTTGTTAAGTCGAATCGCAACATGTATGATTGACAACGAAAAGCCGACAAACAAATTCAACAAATTCTAACACCCAAAGCCGAGAGAAGAGAAGAAAGATGAAGCAAATACGAAACTAAATGTTCGACGACGCTAATCGACGCGAACCTGTATTCAACAACATCGGTAATCCAATAGACAAAGCAGAATTTCAGAATTGACAAATTCAATGAAACAGTGTTTCGGCCAAAGAAAAGAAAAGAGAAAAAATGAAGCTAACTAATCGACGACGCTAATCGACGCGAACACGTATTTGACAACATTCGATTATACAATTACGATATGTGCAATCGATAACCGATAATCGACAAACAGTGATAATACACACTTTCGGACAGCATGTATAAATTCAATATCAAACAACTTAACGATATTAACAACGAATCGAATTCGATTCACAATTAACCGTTAAACAACGAAGAATAACAACTAATCAAAGAAACAACAAGTCGACCAAATAAAACGGTCCCAAGAGATGAAGAAAAACCGAGAGTTTGATGAAATCACAACAATAATCAATAACAAACGAAGACTAACTAAACGACGAGTATAATTAAACAAAAATAGAGAAGAAAAAGGAAATACCTTGAAACAAAAGAATGGGGCTCGGCCGAATTGGATTCAAACGGGTTCGAGATTGTGTATTTGAAGTTAAACGGACTTTAATTGAAATGTTTTCAAGCGAAAACGTTTCAATTAAAGTCTATTGACTTCGACACCTTCAATTCTTGATAAAAATCTTCAACCCGAAATTTAGGGTTCTTGACACATGGATTTGGGGTTCGACGATTTTCGGCTAGATTCGAACCGGATTAAGGGTGGTGTGGTGGTTAGGGAGGTGAGGTGAGGGTGTGGTATCAATTTGGGGTGGTTTGGGATAAATTTTTGAATTTCAACTAGTTTCGATCTAAAATTCGAGACGTTTGGGGATGATTTGAAACTAATGGTTGCCGGATTCGTGTTGAGGGGGAGAAGGGGAAGCTATGGTGTTAAAATGGGGTGGTTTGGAGTGCAACCACCGGCGGAGGCGATTTCCGGCCGGCGGTTCACGGCGGCAGGCGGCAGAGCTTTGGGGAGGTTTCTTCATCTTTAGGGTTCAAAGTTTGGTTTAGGGGAAATGAAGATAGATTTGGGATTTTGGTACCCAAAAATGCAAGATTAATCCTGGGCCGTTAGATCATGAGGGATCAACGGCCAGGATTTGATTTAATTGGGTCTTGGATTAAAACCGAAATGGACTGGGGCGGGTAAGGTTGAGGGTATAATTATATTGGGCCTGGTCTTGGTTTTGATAATGTGGCCCAATTCCGATTTTCCTCTCTTTTGTTTAATTTTGTTTTTTTCTTATCTCCTTAATCTAATTTTCTAATTAAAACAAAAATTCTAATTACACTACAAAATCAATTAAATTATAAGAAATACTAATTAGGTTATATGAACAAATAACACACTCAATTTAAACATCAATTAAATATAAATCACACAATTGGGCCATTAAATACTAGAAAAGCAAAAAATACATATTTTTGTGATTTTATTTTGCAAAAATAAACTTAAACTACCCCTAATTGCAAAGTTAGATCAAAAATGTAAATATGACCTATTTTTTGTATTTTTATTAATTTAAACACATATAATCATGCATATACAAATGCAAACAATTACCAGAAATAACACGAAAATTCACAAAAATACACATCGTAAAAAATAGACGATTTTTATTTTGATTTTGTGGGAGTAATTCATGTTAGGCAAAAATCACGTGCTCACAGCTGCCCCTCTTTGCGCGAAAACTACGAAGAGTTTTTCGTGCAAAGATAAATGAGCAAATATGAGCGATTTTTGCCCGTTTGAATACTCCGTGGGAAGCATTTTGAAAAAGTTTGACCGAGCCTTTGCTTCGGAGGCCTCCTACATATCCTGGGCTAAACAGGAATCAGGTCAATGTAGTTCAGGAAGTTTTGGTAGCTGGGACTACCGTGGACTGACACTTTGTTGTTACTGTTGCTATCGTTGCTGCATGCTGCTGTTTACTGCTTACTGATCTCCTTATTACACCAAAAGAAATTAAAGCATGAACTAGCTATGCTATCAAACTATGAGTTACAAGATTCCTATCTATGATTCTCTTGAAGACTTGATCTTGAATCTTAGCTGATTTGCTGTAGACCTCGATCTGAATCTTGATGCTCCACAAGCTGTACGTGCTCGTTTATTTCTGTAACATTGAGTGAAACGGAGTCGGCGGAGCTTGTTACTTCAATCATCTTTTGTGCAATCCGCGCCTTTGTTTACTCCAACGTTTGAAAATCTTTTCTCTCGGTTCTTTTCTTCTTTTCTTCACTCTGGATTGATGTTCCATTTGTAGGTTATCTCGATCCTTGCATCCCGAGGTCAAACCTATTTAGACAACAAAACAAACAAACGAACGAAATTTTTCTGCCCCAGTTTTGCTAGGAAAATTTCGTGAGTTAGTTGTGACACAGAAAGTGATTAAAAGACTCTTCGGTATTGGGTAAGAAAGTCATGATTTCACAAAGGTTCAAACGGCTTTCTGGCCGGGATTTTGTAGAAGAGTTTCACGGCTTTCTGGCCGGAATTCAAACAATATCTAACGATTTTTGGCCGTCGGATCCTCGGTTTTTTGGCCGGGGTAAAAATAAATGGCTCCGCAGTTTTCTGACTGGGGAGATCCTCGGTTTTCTGACCGGGATAAAAGTTTCACGGCTTTCTGGCCGGAATTCAAACAATATCTAACGGTTTTTTGGCCGTCGGATCCTCGGTTTTTTGGCCGGGGTAAAAGTAAATGGCTCCGCAGTTTTCTGACTGGGAGATCCTCGGTTTTCTGACCGGGATAAAAGTTTCACGGCTTTCTGGTCGGAATTCAAACAATATCTAACGGTTTTTGGCCGTCGGATCCTCGGTTTATCGGCCGGGGTAAAAGTAAATGGCTCCACGGTTTTCTGACTGGGAGATCCTCGGTTTTCTGACCGGGATAAAAGTTTCACGGCTTTCTGGTCGGAATTCAAACAATATCTAACGATTTTTTGGCCGTCAGATCCTCGGTTTTTTGGCCGGGGTAAAAGTAAATGGCTCCACAGTTTTCTGACTGGGAGATCCTCGGTTTTCTGACCGGGATAAAAGTTTCACGGCTTTCTGGCCGGAATTCAAACAATATCTAACGGTTTTTGGCCGTCGGATCCTCGGTTTTTTGGCCGGGGTAAAAGTAAATGGCTCCGCAGTTTTCTGACTGGGGAGATCCTCGGTTTTCTGACCGGGATAAAAGTTTCACGGCTTTCTGGTCGGAATTCAAACAATATCTAACGGTTTTTTGGCCGTCAGATCCTCGGTTTTTTGGCCGGGGTAAAAGTAAATGGCTCCGCAGTTTTTTGACTGGGAGATCCTCGGTTTTCTGACCGGGGATAAAAGTTTCACGGCTTTCTGGTCGGAATTCAAACAATATCTAACGGTTTTTGGCCGTCGGATCCTCGGTTTATCGGCCGGGGTAAAAGTAAATGGCTCCACAGTTTTCTGACTAGGAGATCCTCGGTTTTCTGACCGGGATAAAAGTTTCACGGCTTTCTGGTCGGAATTCAAACAATATCTAACGGTTTTTGGCCGTCGGATCCTCGGTTTATCGGCCGGGGTAAAAGTAAATGGCTCCGCAGTTTTCTGACTGGGAGATCCTCGGTTTTTCGACCGGGATAAAAGTTTCACGGCTTTCTGGCCGGAATTCAAACAACATCTAACGGTTTTTTGGCCGTCGGATCCTCGGTTTTTTGGCCGGGGTAAAAGTAAATGGCTCCGCAGTTTTTCTGACTGGGGAGATCCTCGGTTTTCTGACCGGGATAAAAGTTTCACGGCTTTCGGCCGGAATTCAAACAATATCTAACGGTTTTTTGGTCGTCAGATCCTCGGTTTTTTGGCCGGGGTAAAAGTAAATGGCTCCGCAGCTTTTTGACTGGGAGATCCTCGGTTTTCTGACCGGGGATAAAGTTTCACGGCTTTCTGGCCGGAAAGACCCTCGGTTTTTCTGACCGGGGTCCGAACAGATATTGGACTGATATGATTTGATTCTCTCTTTTTTTTTTTGGAGTTTTCATTTTCTTTTCTTTTATTCTTCCTTTTGGGCCTTCTTTTAAGTATTTTCTCTTTTTTTTTTTTAACAGATGCATAAGATAAAGCTTTTGAAAAGAAACTTCCTTTTTTATGCGATTTCCTTGTTCCAAAGCCATTTCAATGCTTGGTACTTCACTTCTTTGAGTTGTACCTTCTTTTTGCAAAATAGACCTGCTTTCAACAAAGAACATTTTATTAGTTGAAAAAGTAGTTGACTTTGTGGCCTTGATTGCCCCATTTCCATTGAGAACTTTGCTACCAATTGTCTTTGGGGGTGACTTCTTTTCACACTGACCGGGTTCAAACTCGGAATTCTTTGAGGACTCGCCTGTGTGGGCTCTGTCTTTCTGTCTCGTTCCGTTTTTAAAACCTTAGCCTTTGATTTCCTTTTCCTTCTTAATGTCCTTTCCTTTGCAAATGATCGACCCTCATGATCAGTCGGGATTGGATCAATACACCACTGAGGCTGGATATCTTTCTTTGCCTTTTTACCAGACGGAATCCTGTAAAACTGGTCCTGCCGCCTTTCTTTGTAATAGTTTCGGAATTAAAATTAAACCGAAAGGGATTCAAAGAATAACTATACAAAAAGCAAGGAAATGAGTTTAAAGAGAAACGTCCCTTTCGGGGAAAAAAGAAGGACTTATCTGGGATGCATGCTGACTTCAAATAAACATGACATGCTTCTTGGACTGGATGCCTGACCCACATAAACTTTCCAACTTCTTATGAACCCATTGATTCACAATTTCAAAACCAGGGAATCTTGCCAAAATTCTTTAGTGAATGGACGTCTTTCTTTTGGTCGGTGGCGCCTTTTGCGGGTTTCCGCCAATCGATCCCTCTCATTTCCCTTCTCACTATCGCCTGATAGTGCTCTTTGCGAGTTTTCACTAAACGGACTCTCTCATTTTTAGCTTTTCCAATCGCCATCGCCTTATGGTGCCCGAAGGTTTTCACCGATAAGACTCTCTCATTTTGTTTCTCTCAATTCAGACTGTGTCAGATTTCCGTCAATGACATTCTTCACTTCCTTGCCTTTGCCAATTGATCCGAAGGACTTGAACAAGGTTTTTGGGTAAAAAGGAAATTGAATGGAATTACAACTCTGGAACCATCTTGACGGATTTAAACTGAACCGTCATATCATCTGCCCCAGTTTAATTTTTGGGGAAATTGGGATTTTTGTTTTGGTGTGACTGAACCTCAGGAAGAGGTTGCCTATGTATCCTTTCGGAATCAAGTCAGAACGTAGTTCGGGATACTTTGTTTTGTTTTGTTTTGTTTGGTTTTTGTTTTTGGTTTTTTTTTTTATTTTTTATTTTTTATTTTTTTTTGGATTCCAAAGAGGGTAGCCAAAGAAAGGTAACCGGATCAAAGGGTTTTACGAAGGATTCATAGTGTTTGGGGTAGCAAGAAAGAAAGCCTTCGTCATCTCAATTATACAAAAGCCAACGTCGCAGGAAGTCCTGACATAGTACTTTTATACTGCATCTGTATTGACTGCCGTTTCAAGATCATTTCCTTCAATGTCTCCCAGATACAACATCCCTCTCAGTGATATTTTCCAGATGATGTATGGATCTTTCTAATCAGGAGCCAATTTTTCTTTTGTCTCTTAGTAATGAGGAGGAATGCGCCTTAATGTCGGTTGTTCTTATTTCGAGATTCCAGGCCGCACTTTCTTGTTGCAAGTATGGGCCATTCTTTGTTGGAATAACTACTCGGGTATTCTCTGAGTACAACACAAACCTTTTGTATGCGAACCAATTTTCTTTCGGTTATTCCAATTCATTGTTTCATTTCCTCAAAAATAAACTTTTGTGCATTTCAACTCTCGATTCATTATTCTGAAGTCTGACAGCGTTTTAGGATCTAGGCATGAAGTCCGCAAGCATGTCATGTTATTTAAAGCTGCATGATTTGAATTAAAGAGAAGAGAAAAAGAAAACTAAACCAAAATCTGAAAGAAAAATAAAGAAAATAACAAAAGAAAAGGAAACGGATGATGAAATATTAATTTCATTTCTTGGAATCGAAAGGATAAAAACAGGGTTCACATTCAGAAATTTAAAAGCAAAAACTAAAAGAAACATCCAATTTACACCCTGAAATACTCTGGATGCATAAAAATGCGGCAGGGACAAGTTTACTGAGTTTCCGCCTGATCGGGGATGACCTAGCCTTTCAGTTTGGGAGTTTAGTGTCCGATCCCATCTCAATGGTGATAGTCCCTTTCCTTGGCTCGACCATGTGAGTATCGTAGAGCTTTGCCTCATGTTTTCCTTCATTCTCTTCAGTCATGGAATCCTCATTATCTTTCTCTTGATGGTCCTTAAGCTTTTGCGGTACGCGTCCAACAAACACTGGCTCATTCAGCTGTGGTGTCTTAATTGCCTCCCATGCCACATAGGCTTGCTTAGGTGCACCAATTTCCTTTTCTGGTTCTAACTCAGTGATTTTACTCTTCTTTTCCCCTTTCTTTTGTTTCGGGGCCGCCTTGGGCTTCCTTTCCACGTCAGCAATAGCAATTATGGCCTTGAGCGCTGGATCGAATTCTTCGTCTTCACAAATCATCCCAACTATCGGTCCGTTATTATGAGCAGGCAGCGGATTATTGGTCACATTTGGGACATCCTCATCCTTCAACACAATCTTCCCTTGCTCTATTAAATTCTCCACCGCTTGTTTCAAAGTCCAACAGTCATTAGTATGGTGGCCCTCTGCCTCTGAATGATATGCACATCTGACGCCAGCTTTGTAGGAAGGCGCTGCCAGGTTTTGTCTATTCTGAGGAACCGGCTGCAGTAGACCCATTTGGACAAGCTTCGGGAATATATTAGAGTAAGATTCACCAATTGGGGTAAAGTTTGACTTCTTTGGCTGTTCCCAAGGACGGAAGTTATTCTGCGGAGGTCGAGGATTATAGTGGTTCCGGTGGGGAGGCTGATTTCTTGGAAATAGAGCTTGGTTTCTACTGACATGCTGTTGCGGTTGCGCAAAAGGTTGAGCATTCATGACTGCATATGGTTGAGGGATATAGGACATTTCCTGAGCAGAGTAATAATGCTGGGGGGTTCTTTCCGAAAAGAAAGGTCTAGGAGCGTGGTGTCTTCTATCACCCGAAGTTGCCATGGATGTTTCCTCTTTCATCCTACCCTTTGATATTCCTCCAGACCCTCCTTGGATTGCTTGGGAGGTCGCTCGAATGGCTGTCTGACTCAAAATCCTTCCCGTCTTTAAACCATTTTCTACCATTTCCCCAATCTTGATCGCCTCTGCGAAAGGCTTTCCCATTGCTGACAGCATGTTCTGGAAATAGTCTGGTTCCTGAGCCTGGAGGAAAGTAGTGACCATTTCTATTTCGTCCATAGGGGGTTTCACCCTGGATGCTTGCTCTCGCCATTTAATAGCATACTCTGTGAAGCTTTCCGAGGTTTTCTTCTTTAAGTTCGATAAAGAATTCCTGTCTGGTGCAATGTCAATGTTGTACTGGAACTGTTTCACAAAATCTCTGGCCAAATCGTCCCGGATGTGCCATCGAGATATGTCTTGATCCATGTACCATTCTGATGCTATCCCGATCAAGCTTTCTCCGAAATATGCCATCAGCAATTCTTCCATGCCGCCGGCACCTCGCAATTGATTGCAGTATTTCTTTAGATGAGCAATAGGGTCGCCATGCCCGTCATACTTTTCGAACTTCGGCGTCTTAAAGCCTAACGGCAAATGGACATGTGGGAACATGCACAAATCTGCGTATGAAACACTCTTCTGTCCGCCTAGACCTTGCATGTTTTTCAAACTTTGTTCCAAGCTACTCATTCTTTTTGCCATTTCATCCCGTTCGGGAGCTTTTGGATTTTGGCTTGGCATGAGCTGAGGATAGACATTGGCGGCAAACTGGGTAGGATCCCGTGGAAGGGGTGGTGCTGGAAATGTAAAAGAAGAGGAATCAAAGAAAGGAGTATGCGTGCCGGGATGCGCCGTGATTGGAATGGGCAAACCAACGGATGTTCTTGCAGATGTATCTAATGCTGTCACCCGAGGATAGGAAGTAGAGGGTGATTCAGAGAGGGTTGTGACATTAGAATACCCAAACAGAGTAGGTGGATAATGGGTGGGAGTATTAGAAATCCCACTTGACCCGAGGAATAGTTCGGGGAACCGAGGGATCAGACTTAGGGGCTCTTTCCCGTTATTCCAGTCATCTAACATCTCCAGCATCCGACATCGCAAAATTCTATTTTCTTCTGCAGCTGCTGACTCAGTAGCCGGAATGGCTGACACGGAACTCTCTTCCAAAACGGGAACGGTTGATAGGGGGATTTCTGAAGACATGTTGGCGCTTCTTTTGGACCTTGTGAAATAGGGATGAGTATTTTCTTTTGGTTTAACAACGGGTTGCTGAACCTTTCCTTTGGACCTCGTGAAGTATGAATGTGAGGCCAGAGTACCACAAAATCAACCACCCTTTTCTAAAACCTGGAGTTTGGCAAACAAACGGTTAGTCCGAAACAACATAACGGATAAGTAATCTCACGTTGGGTGTGATGCACTTATACAGTTGATCGTGTTGCTACTTGTAATCGATTGTAATGCGTTATTCCGGCTTATACTTTCTTTTGCTTTCATCTTCTTCCCCTCTTTATCAATTTTCTTTTACACTCTTTTTTTTCCTTTTTTTTTTTTTTAGTGATGGTCGAATCTTATGTGGATTGCCTACGTATCATGTCCCCGCATGAATCAGACCGGGCGTAGTTCGGAAAACCGGGAATTGAGTAAATCAACTAATTCTTGAAAGAAATGCTTTAAAAGAAGAAAGGAAAATATATTCATTTGTTTTTTGCTTTTTTTTTTTTTTTTTTTTTTTATAAAAAAAATAAAAGACATGGTTTTGCAGACACGACCTTTCAACACCTCGGGGACGAAGATTATAAGGCTATGAGGGTCAATCGACCAAAAATTTACAAAACGACCCAAAAGTGGCCGTTTATGCAAAGTCAACCTTCCGGCGTCCCTTACGGGTACATTCGATTGTTTTTGAAAACGGCATCACTCAACATATTTACAACGAAAAAATCAATTTCGATATTTTTGGTTATTTTTGGAAAAGGGGAGGTTGGACCCGATGAAGGTTGCCTACGTATCTCACACCGTGTGAGAATCAAACCAGCGTAGTTCGGTAATAAAAGAACTAAATCATTTTAAGAAAAGAAAATAACTATTTTTAATTTTTTTTTTTTCATTTCTTCAAAAATTATTTTCTAAGAAACTAAACTATTTTTCGTAAAATTAAGAAAATTTAATTTGGAATTTTTTTTTTACATTTTTCAAAATTTATTTTCAAAGAACTAACTATTTTCCCTAAAACTATTTTGACTCTATACCCTCACGTTTTCCACTTCTTCCTTTCTCTTTTTATTTTTATTTTTTTGTTTTTATTTTTATTTTTATTTTTATTTTTTTATATTTTTTAATAACAAACCGGTCAGCATGCAGGATCGAAACAAATAAATGCACGGACAAAGATGCATCAAGTCGGTCTTTTATTTCAGGTACACCTGTCCTAGACAGGCCCAACCCCTGTGTTGAGCCTCCTAAGTCAAATATGCACATGATGCAAATAAACGTTCCTATCGGGGATCCGGCATAAGGTTTTGTTATTCTAAGTCATCTTCTTATTGGAAAAAGTGTCTAGACTGGCTTTAACTCGAGCGGACAACTCGAGCCGAAGAGTGTCAGTGCACCGGTAGCATGGCTTTCCGGCTTAATTGACAAAACTCTCCGCCTAAACATGTGTGACTACAAAATCCTTCACCGGTGCCAAGCACCACAGCTATCTTGAGAAAAACGGGTTATGTCCAGCAAAAAAAAAAAAAAAAAAAAAAAAAAAAAAAAAAAAAAAAAAAAAAAAAAAAATGGGTATCGGCACAATTTATATACAGTTCACAAAATATCAAAGCGGTAAAACAACATTTAGCATATAAAATATAAACATGTAATAAAATCAGATAATAAATAAGCCAAATAAAATAATTATTCAAAGCTCGAATTCTTAAACCCCGAACCAGTAGTTCTGGGTTTGTGTCCCCAGCAGAGTCGCCAGAGCTGTCACACCTCCTTTTGGCGCGCCCGCTACCCGGGGGTAGGACAAGGGAGTTTTTCCAATTTAAGTGACAATATTCGAAACGGGATTATTTTATTTATTTCAGAGTCGCCACTTGGAATAAATTATGGTGTCCCAAGTCACCGATTTATTTAAATCCCGAATCGAGGAAAATTACGACTTTTCAAATGAAGTCTGCGAACCAGAAATTCTAAGTAAGGAATTCTGTTGACCCGAGGGAAGGTGTTAGGCACCCCCGGATCCCGTGGTTCTAGCACGGTCGCTTCAATTATTATAAATGGCTAAAAATTCCTGATTTTACACATGCTTATAAATTATATGCTCTGATTAAACTTTAAATCGCTCCATTAATTTGAAACCATACCAAAAGAAAGACTAATTACAATATGGACTCGGACTTTGACAAATAGGTAAATAATAATAAAAAAAATATCCAGATTACTTTGAAACTATATCGATAAAAAAAAAAGATTTCTAGACTAAACAAATTTTAATTTATCTAAAGATGCATGGTTTTGTCGTTTCTAATTTAAACATGTACAAAATGATATCTTATTCCATGACTTGTTGACTTAGGGTCAAATAAAAAGCTCTTAACGAGACATGAGTATATACATCCTGATTTTAATACATCTTGAACTCTATTACCGAACTAGATCGAGAATTCGCTTGCGCATGACTTGTAAAATTAGGACAATTGATACTAACTAACGAATTGCAAAGCTAGCTTTAAGGTTTTTTTTTTTTTTTTTGAAACCAACCACTATTACTACGAACTTGTTCGGAAAGGGAATAATATTTTTTTTGTCCTAACACTAAAGTTTTAACTACAAACCACGGTTACTACAAACTTGTAAAAAGCATACTTATTATGAAGCTAACTCAAACTCTATTTAAAATTTTTAGTTACTACAAACTCATGACAGTGATTCAAACATAATATCAAAATTAAAAAAATATTTACATTCTAACTAAGAGGTTGGCTCGATTTCACAACTCGTGATTCAAATTGAAACATGCAGCGATTCTAGTTATACAAATATGCTTTACAAAGCTAATGAACACACATGTAGAAGATCTAATTTAATTTGAAGTTGACAGGTAGTGATCCAAAGCATAAAACCAATAGGCATTCTCATTTCCAGCTTAAAGTCAAGTCTACACCAACAATGAAATCGAAATGGTGTACCTGGAATTTCAAGCAAGAAAAATGGAAGAGAAAATCAATATGCAGCTCCAAACAGAACAAACAGCAACAGGAACAGTAGCTAGCGCAAGTTCAGGAATCCAGGAGTACAACAACCAAAAACACCAAAATCCCAGGGATGTTTTAACGAACCAAAACAAAGAAACCAGAAACAACCAGAAAGAAACAACAGAACAAGTTTGGCAGAGAAAACTAGATGTGTTTTCAAACCGAAACAAACAAAACAGGTTTGTTTTCAACTAAGAGACTGCTGGATGATGAAATCAGTGGAACATTTAGTTTCCGAATGTGTCTGGAGTATCTTTTCTGTATGTTCAAAGTGTTTCCAGAGAGTATTCTGTGAAACAGTGTGTGTATGTTTTTTCAGAATGTTTCTGTGTGTGTGTAATGTTCTGCCAGGGAGCTTTTCTATGTGTGAATTTTGTGTGTTCTCAAAACCTGTCCTCAACAGTGAGTTCTCTGTTGTGTTTTATAGCCTACAGATCTCAACTAACAGCCCTTCTTTTTTTTAATTTCAGATCTGTCCAGCCCCTATTATTCCCCTTTTTCAAACCTTTTTCAATTGTATATTCCCTCTCATGTGTATCCTGATTTTAACAACTGACCAAGCACTCAACAAAGCTGAAAATACTCATTATTATCCTCACATTCTCTGATTATTCCCTCCTGATTTGTCTAAAAGTGGGATTTATAATTAATCAAATCCTAAAGGTGCAAACTAATGAAACACACTGCTGTCCAGCAAGTTTTAGCAACTCATTTCCATGTGTATTGCACTTTAAAGGTTGATTTTAGGGCTACTTAAATGGACTAACAGCTATATCCAATTCACAACCTAATTTAGAATCAAATAATGGTTCAAAACAAACAAATCCAACAATTAAACTCAACACTCTGAACAAACAACAAACCGAAAGATTTTCAATCAAACAAACAGTGAAACACTGCCCGGAATCTCAAACAACCAATTTGCGAATTGAAACGACGACATTTGTTAAGTCGAATCGCAACATGTATGATTGACAACGAAAAGCCGACAAACAAATTCAACAAATTCTAACACCCAAAGCCGAGAGAAGAGAAGAAAGATGAAGCAAATACGAAACTAAATGTTCGACGACGCTAATCGACGCGAACCTGTATTCAACAACATCGGTAATCCAATAGACAAAGCAGAATTTCAGAATTGACAAATTCAATGAAACAGTGTTTCGGCCAAAGAAAAGAAAAGAGAAAAAATGAAGCTAACTAATCGACGACGCTAATCGACGCGAACACGTATTTGACAACATTCGATTATACAATTACGATATGTGCAATCGATAACCGATAATCGACAAACAGTGATAATACACACTTTCGGACAGCATGTATAAATTCAATATCAAACAACTTAACGATATTAACAACGAATCGAATTCGATTCACAATTAACCGTTAAACAACGAAGAATAACAACTAATCAGAGAAACAACAAGTCGACCAAATAAAACGGTCCCAAGAGATGAAGAAAAACCGAGAGTTTGATGAAATCACAACAATAATCAATAACAAACGAAGACTAACTAAACGACGAGTATAATTAAACAAAAATAGAGAAGAAAAAGGAAATACCTTGAAACAAAAGAATGGGGCTCGGCCGAATTGGATTCAAACGGGTTCGAGATTGTGTATTTGAAGTTAAACGGACTTTAATTGAAATGTTTTCAAGCGAAAACGTTTCAATTAAAGTCTATTGACTTCGACACCTTCAATTCTTGATAAAAATCTTCAACCCGAAATTTAGGGTTCTTGACACATGGATTTGGGGTTCGACGATTTTCGGCTAGATTCGAACCGGATTAAGGGTGGTGTGGTGGTTAGGGAGGTGAGGTGAGGGTGTGGTATCAATTTGGGGTGGTTTGGGATAAATTTTTGAATTTCAACTAGTTTCGATCTAAAATTCGAGACGTTTGGGGATGATTTGAAACTAATGGTTGCCGGATTCGTGTTGAGGGGGAGAAGGGGAAGCTATGGTGTTAAAATGGGGTGGTTTGGAGTGCAACCGCCGGCGGAGGCGATTTCCGGCCGGCGGTTCACGGCGGCAGGCGGCAGAGCTTTGGGGAGGTTTCTTCATCTTTAGGGTTCAAAGTTTGGTTTAGGGGAAATGAAGATAGATTTGGGATTTTGGTACCCAAAAATGCAAGATTAATCCTGGGCCGTTAGATCATGAGGGATCAACGGCCAGGATTTGATTTAATTGGGTCTTGGATTAAAACCGAAATGGACTGGGGCGGGTAAGGTTGAGGGTATAATTATATTGGGCCTGGTCTTGGTTTTGATAATGTGGCCCAATTCCGATTTTCCTCTCTTTTGTTTAATTTTGTTTTTTTCTTATCTCCTTAATCTAATTTTCTAATTAAAACAAAAATTCTAATTACACTACAAAATCAATTAAATTATAAGAAATACTAATTAGGTTATATGAACAAATAACACACTCAATTTAAACATCAATTAAATATAAATCACACAATTGGGCCATTAAATACTAGAAAAGCAAAAAATACATATTTTTGTGATTTTATTTTACAAAAATAAACTTAAACTACCCCTAATTGCAAAGTTAGATCAAAAATGTAAATATGACCTATTTTTTGTATTTTTATTAATTTAAACACATATAATCATGCATATACAAATGCAAACAATTACCAGAAATAACACGAAAATTCACAAAAATACACATCGTAAAAAATAGACGATTTTTGTTTTGATTTTGTGGGAGTAATTCATGTTAGGCAAAAATCACGTGCTCACAGCAGGTTTGCACTATTTGTGGAAACAAAAAGAAATCAAGAACTGAAATTACTTACTTTTTTCCTTAACTTTGGTTAGTAAATTGTGTAGTATTAATACACCGCACTCACTCACTATTATCACAATACCAAATTCTTTTTTTTTTTGTCTCGTACCTGTATTTTCAAATTACAAAATTAAAACTTTCTAAATTTTCTATCAATTTACAAAGAAAAAGAAGGATTTAGGTGATCTCACAAGTCAAAACCTATCAAAACTTTTTAGGATTCTTGGTATTTCTCTGTTATTCTTTGCTCTTTTGGATTAAGCAGCAAAATAAATGATAAACAAAACTCTTGATGGGTTTATTTCTTGTGATCCTTATTTTTTCTTTTCTTGGTGCTATCGATATGTTTTCTAGATTAGTATAAAAAAGGAAAGAATGGAGCTGGAAAAAATTGAAAATACAACAACAATAACAAAAACAACAACAACAACAACAACAACAACAACAACAACAACAACAACAACAACAACAACAATAAACTAGTATGATCCCAACATGTGAGGTATGGGGAGGGTAGTATGTACGCATATCTTACCCCTACCTAATGCAGGTAAAGAGGCTATTTTTAATAGACCATCCGCTTAGGAAGAGTGAGAAGAATAAGAGGAAAACAATGAAGGGGGAAGAAGGAAGAGAGAAAAAAGGGAGAGATAAAGGATAAGTAGTATCAAATAATAGCAATAAGGAATACAATACGTGAGGCAAACAAAATCACATAACGTAATAAAAATCTAAAAATATGAAGGGACATGCATGCTACTAAGAGTATCGGTGAATAACTAAAAACTACCCACTAACATTCTATCTTAATCCTCGACCTACACACCCTCCTATCAAGGGTCATGTCCTCAGTGAGTTGAAGCAGCGCCATGTAGTGTTTAATCACCTCTCCCTAGTACTTTTTAGGCCTACCTAGACTCTTCTCAAACTCTCCATGACCAACCTCTCACACTTCATGACAGGAGCATCAATACTTCTGCTCTTAACATGTCTGAACCATCTCAGCCTCGACTCCCCCATCTTGTCCTTTATGGGGGCTACTCTCACTCTGTCCCGGATAGCTTCATTCTTAATCCTACCTCTCCTGGTACACCTACATATCCATCTCAACACCATCATCTCTGCTACTTTCATTTTCTACACATGGGAGTTCTTGACTGGCCAACACTCATCCCCCATACAATATAGTCGGTCGAATCACCACTTCATAAAACTTACCCTTAAGTATTGGCGGTATATTCTTATCATATAAAACACCGGAAGCGAGCCTCTACTTCATTCATCCTACTCCGATGTGATGTGCGATATCTTCGTCAATCTCCATGTTACCCTCGATAATAGATCCGAGATACTTAAAACTCGCTCTCTTGGGGATAATTTGAGCATCAAGCTTTACCTCTACGTCTGTTTAATGGGTCATGTCACTAAATCAATACTCCAAGTATTCTATCTTGGTTCTATTCAGTTTGATACCTTTAGACTCCAAGGTCTGTCTCCAAACCTTCAACCTCGTGTTAACTCCGTTTAACATCTCGCCAATCAACACTATATCATCGGCAAATAGAATGCACCAAGGAACTTCCTATTAGATGTGTCGCGACAGTACATCCATCGGCAAGGCAAATAAAAATAAGCTAAGAGACGATCCCTGGTGTAACCCCATCACCATAGGGAAATGCTCTAAATCACCACCCACAATCATCTTCTGAATCTTAGAATTATCATGCATATCCTTAATCACCCTAATGTACATTATTGGAATGTCGCTAACCACCAAACACCTCCACATGACCTCCCTCGGGACTTTATTATATGTTTTCTCAAGGTCAATAAACTCTATATGAAAGTCATTCTTCCTCTACTTGAACTGCTCCACTAATTTCCTTACCAGATGAATCTCTTCCGTAGTCTAACGCCCCCGCATGAATCCAAACTGATTCTCGGAAATAGATACGCACCTCTTCACCCTCTCCCAAACCTTCATAGTGTGACTCAACAGCTTGATACCCCTATAATTGTTGTAATTTTAGATATCACCCTTATTATTGTAAAGTGAAACCATCGTACTCCACCTCCATTATTCGAGCATCTTCTTTGTCTTAAAAATAACATTAAACAGCCTAGTGAGCTACTCCATACCTGCTCGCCTCACGCTCTTTAAAATTTCATCGGGATTTCGTCTAGCCCCGTCGCTCCGCCCTTGCACATCTTACGCATATCCCCTCCCACCTCCTCTAGCGTAATCCACTTACAATATCCAAAATTTCGCCGAATCTCAGAGTGCTCCAACCCACCTAGCACAATACGTCTATTCGTCGCCTCGTTTAACAGTTTATGGAAGTATGTCTGTCATCTTCTCCTAATAAGTGCCTCATCCATCAATGATGCACTTGGCTAAGCCTAAGTCGCGGGAAAATATGAAAATAATCAAATAAAAAGGGCTATAGCCTTTTCGAGTGTTAATAGAGATAGGCAAACGTACGGGTTATGCTTAGGCATGTCTTTTAATTGATTAGCATAATTGGTAGCGTTTTTGTTTGGAAATGTAATGCTTCGTTATGGCTTTGCCCGTTTAGGAAATAGATGATCCATGAAGATGGACGGGGTAAAAAGGAAGGCAAATAATGGTGGAGGGCAAGGGATAGAAAGGAGAGGGATTCAGATGTTAGGGAAAAAAAATAGAAGGAAAAAAAAGAATTAATTACGTTGTATTTTTATTGAGCACAACAGTTAGAGTTGGGGGTATATTTGTCTACTTTCTTAACGGTAGGGACGTATTTAGACCTATAGTAAAATTAGATTACGTATAAATGTGGATAACTTTTGTCACAACCCTAGTTTACCAATCGTGAACCTGTCATGACGGCAGCCATTCTTTGCGACTAGGTAAGCCTAACACAATGTGAAATATACAATTTTATGAATATTAAATAAGGAAATAGCGGAAAAGCGATATAAAAGGAATATAATCAGTGCCGCTTGGCACATACACTCATCAACCACACCATATAGCATACCACCAAAACCCGGAATCCCGCGGGTAACACAGACTAAAAAAGGAGAGTACAACTGTGGCTATATACATCAAGAATGTCTAAAACAACGAAATGATGGAAAATAACTACTATCACTATGAGAATAGAAGGAGGCCCTCCGGATCCGCGGACGTGGCAGATCATACCTCGAGTCTCCGGATGTGCTGCTAAATCACCTGAGATGAGCCTGTCCTGATGTACCTGGATCATCACAACAAAAGTGTACAGAAGAGTAGCATGAGTACACCACGGCGGTACTCAGTAAGTGCCAAGCCTAACCTCGATGGAGTAGTGACGAGGAAGGTCAAGGCCCTACAGAGAAAACAATAACATAATGTTCAAAGCAGTAATGAGCAGGAATAAGTAAGAATGAATCTGAAATAACAACAATGAAATAAATATTGCAACTGACTACGATTATCTAACTACAAGTAACCAACACAACACAAATTCGAATCAACGAGTTCAGGACCCATGGGAATTGAACACACGGTCCCTCTCTATATCCAACAACTCAGGATCTACAGGAATTTAACCCGCAGTCCCAATATCAGTATCTCTGGGTCTCCGGGAATCGAACCCGCAACCCATATCTCAATATCTCAGGATCTGCGGGAATCGAACCCGCAGTCCGTATCTCAATAAATATATCAATAAAATCTGGGTCTCTAGGAATCGAACTCGCAACCCTTGGATCTCCGGGAATCGAAACTGCAGTCCACAAACAATACCACTCCGGGTCTCTGGGAATCGAACCCACAGCCCTTGGATCTCCGGGAATCGAACCCGCAGTCCACCAACACAAACAATAAAAGAAACGCACAGAGAAATATAATATGCTTAACTACAACTTCACCAAACCAGTGCCAACAATTATCAAGAAGTTCAAGTATGACAATTAGGCAATTAGACAGATAAATCATATCTAATCATGTTTTTCTAACGAATATCAGGTAAATGTCACAATTTAATCAACTAAGAACATGAATATCACGAATTGGACAATTCAAGTAAGGGGAGTTCCAACAATCTGCGCATGTACACACCCGTCACCTTACTACGCGATCGCATGCTTACCCCCGCGATCGCATTGCTTGATTAGACAAGCCATTTATCCTTACGCGATTGCGTAGTATTGTGGGCTAAAGTAGTGTGATCGCGTAAGCCACTTATCACATAATATCCTAGGCCAATTAGGTATTACCCAATCAAAACAATTCGAAATACACCCAAAACCACAAGTTGCCAAAACCCGACTTTCGATACGCTTCTCGAAAAATTACGAAAGTTATATATTCGGGTTCCTTATCTCAACATGAGTCTATGCATATAAAATTTGCCAAAATCGGACTATGTTTGCCCATTCAAATCAGTGATTTTCTATAATTTAGGCTTAGGGCTAAAATTCCCCCAATCTTCCATTTATAGAGAAATACCCAAAGATTTCATGATAAAATACTATAATTAGGCCATAAAACTTACCTCCGCCGAATACCCGATGATTTCCCAGCAATTTCCCGTCAATATCTTCTCTTAGAACTCAAAAATGGAGGTTAAGGGTGAAGGGTTCGCGAAAACACTATTCTGATATTTTAATATATCTGACTGCCAGGCGACCCTATGCGATCGCAGCCATAGGCTCGCGATCGCGATGAACAAACTCGGCCGGCTCCAAAATAACTCTATGCGATCGCGACATAACCCACGTGATCGCACTGCTTCAGACAATTAACCCTACGCGATCGCGTGCATCCTTACGCGATCGCACGACTTTAGCCCACAATACTACGCGATCACATGCATACCCCCATGATCGCATTGCTTGATTTTTCAGCCTTACGCGATCGCACACCAGACATCGCAATCGCGATGCACCCCAAAGAGACCTTACGCGATCGCATGGAGACCTCCGCGATCGCGGAGAACAAAAATGTTCTGCAATAATTGCAGCAGAAACCAGTAGTGCATTAGACACAAAATGGTGCGTTTGGACCCCCGGATTCATCCCGGGGCCCCCGGGATCCCAACGAAAACCACCAACCTACTCCAAAACACAATACGAACTTGTTACAATCATAAAAACATGTCCTTAAACACATAAAACATCGAATTATAGCGAATTCAGGCCTAAGTTTTCATCTAAACTTTCGAAACCAACATTCAATTAAAAACCCAACCAAACGACGTCCGAATGACCTGAAAATTTGCAGACATATCCAAAATCACATAACGAAGCTACAGAAATTGTCGGAATTCCATTCTGACACCCGGATCCAAATCTCTCCTATCGATCGGATTTCCAAAAATTTCAAACTTCGGCATTTCAAGCCTAATTGAGCTACAAACTTCCAAAATACATTCCGAACGCGCTCTCAACCCCGAAATCACGTAACGGAGCTAATGGAACCATCAGATTTCCGTTCCGAGGTCGTCTTAAAACTGTTCTGAATACGAGCCATTTTTCAACTACATGGCTCTCATTTTGGGACTAAGTGTCCCAAAACGCTCCAATTTCTAGAACCGACCCTCCCAACAAACCATAATAGCAGAAATGAACTTAGAGGAGTAGTTAAATTGGGGATCGGGGCGTAAATTTCAAAAAAGACCGGCCGGGTCGTTACATCTTCCCACACTTAAAAGATTCGTTTGTCCTCGAACGAGCATAGAAAGCATACCTGGAGTGGTGAAGAGATGAGGGTACTGGCTACGCATATCCTGTTCGGTCTCCCAAGTCGCCTCCTCGGCCGGCTGACCCCGCCACTGGACCTTTACTAAATCGATGTTCTTTGACCTTAGCTTCCCGATTTGCTTGTCCAGAATGGCCACTAGCTCCTCAACATAAGACAGATCCTCGTCTTGCTGAACAGAAGTGAAATCCAACACGTGTGACGGATCACCATGGTATCTCCGGAGCATAGAGACATGAAATATGGGATGGACTCTGGCTAGGCTGGGAGGTAAGGCCAACTCGTAAGCAACCTCCCCAACACGCCTCAAAATCTCAAAAGGGCCAATAAATCTATGACTCAACTTTCCCTTCTTCCCAAACCTCATGACGCCCTTCATGGGTGAGACTCGAAGCAGAACCCGCTCGCCAACCATAAAAGCCACATCGTAGACCTTCTTGTCTGCATAACTCTTTTGTCTAGATTGGGCTGCACGAAGTCTGTCCTGAATAACCTTGACCTTGTCCATTGCATCCTGGACCATGTCAGTACCTAGCAGCCTGGCCTCGCCTGGCTCGAACCAACCCACGAGAGACCTGCACCTCCTACCATATAGAGCCTCATACGGTGCCATCCGAATAATGGACTGGTAGTTGTTGTTATAAGCAAACTCCGCCAGCGGCAAGAAATGATCCCATGAACCTCCAAACTCAATCACGCACGCATGGAGCATATCCTCCAAAATCCGAATAGTGCACTCGGACTGGCCATCAATCTGGGGGTGAAACGCTATGCTCATCTCCACCCGAGTGGCTAACTTCTGCTGTATGGCTCTCCAAAACCGTGAAGTGAACTGAGTGCCTCTATCTGAAATGATGGAAACTGGAATACCATGCAGCCGAACTATCTCCCTGATGTAGATCTCCGCCAGTCGCTCCAATGAATAAGTAGTGCTCACCGGTATGAAATGGGCGAACTTGGTCAGCCGATCCACAATAACCCAAATGGAATCAAACTTCCTAACAGTCCGTGGAAGCCCAGATACAAAGTCCATGGTGATGCGATCCCATTTCCACTCTGGAATCTCAATCTGCTGCATTAACCCACCCGAACGCTGATGCTCATTCTTCACCTGCTGGCAGTTGAGGCACCTAGAAACATAATCAACTATATCCCTCTTCATCCGCCTCCACCAGTAATGCTGTCTCAAGTCCTGATACATCTTCGCGGCACGCGGGTGGATGAAATACCGCGAGCTATGGGCCTCTGCTAGAATCATCTCTCGAAGATCATCTACATTGGGCACACAAATACGCCCCTGCATCCTCATAACTCCATCATCCCCAATGGTAACATCTCGAGCATCACCACGCCGAACTTTATCTTCGAGGACAAGCAAATGAGGGTCATCGAACTGACGCTCCCTGATGCGGTCAAATAGAGAAGACCGAGAAACCACACGAGCCAGAACCCGGCTGGGCTCCGAAAGATCCAGTCTAACAAGCTGTCTGGCTAAAGCCTGAACATCCATCGCCATAGGCCTCTCCGAAGCTGGTAGATACGCCAAACTCCCCAAACTCTCTGCCCGGCGACTCAAGGCATCGACAACTACATTAGCCTTGCCCAGATGATAGATAATAGTAATATCGTAGTACTTCAGCAGCTCCAACCATCTCCTATGACGCATGTTCAGGTCCTTCTGCTTAAGCAAGTGCTGCAAGCTCTGGTGATCAGTGTAGATCTCACAAGGAACCCCATACAAGTAATGACGCTAAATCTTCAAGGCGTGAACAATGGCAGCTAGCTCTAAATCATGAACAGGGTAGTTCTTCTCATGTACCTTCAGCTGTCTGGACGCGTAGGCAATCACCCTACAGTCCTGCATCAATACTGCACCGAGTCCAACTCGTGAGGCATCACAATATACTGTATAGGACCTCGAACCTGTAGGCAACATCAAGATAGGGGCCGAAGTCAAAGCTATCTTGAGCTTCTGAAAGCTCGCCTCACACTCCTCTGTCCACTAGAAAGGGGCACCCTTTTGGGTCAATCTGGTCATAGGTGCTGCGATCGAAGAAAACCCCTCTATGAAACGACGATAATAACCTGCCAAACCAAGAAAAATGCGAATCTCAGTAGCTGAGGAGGGTCTGGGCCAACTCTGCACGGCCTCCACCTTCCTCGGGTCTACTCGAATACCATCGCTCGACACCACGTGGCCTAGAAATGCCACTAAACACAACCAGAATTCACATTTAGAGAACTTGGCATATAACTGCTTCTCCCTTAGAGTCTGAAGCACTATCCTCAGATGCTGCTCGTGCTCTTCCCGACTCCGGGAATATACTAGAATATCATCAATAAAACAATCACGAATGAGTCCAGATATGGCCTGAACACACTGTGCATCAGATGCATAAAGGCTGCTGGGGCATTAGTCAGCCCGAAAGACATCGCGAGGAACTCGTAGTGACCATACCGAGTCCTGAAGGCAGTCTTCGGGATATCTGGCTCCCGAATCTTCAGCTGATGATAACCAGAGCACAAATCAATCTTGGAGAACACTTGTGCGCCATGTAGCTGGTCAAACAAATCATCAATACGTGGCAAAGGATACCGGTTCTTCACTATAATTTTGTTCAACTGACGATAGTCAATACACATACGCATAGAACCGTCCTTTTTCTTCACAAACAACATAGGAGCACCCCAAGGCGAAACATTGTGTCGAATGAAACCCTTACCCAATAACTCCTGTAACTGATCCTTCAGCTCCTTCAACTCTGGAGGAGCCATACGGTACGGTGGAATAGAAATGGGCTAAGTGCCCGGCAATAAGTTAATAGCAAAATCAATATCTCTGTCGGGCGGCATGCCCGGGAGATCATCTAGAAATACATCAGCGAAATCACGTACCACTGGAACGGAATCAATAGAAGGAGTGTCAATACTGACACCCCGCACATAAGCTAGATAAGCAACACACCCTTCTCAACCATACGCTGAATTTTGAGAAAGGAAATAACACGGCTGGGGGTGTGATCTAGAGTACCACTCCACTCAATAAGTGGAATGCCTGGCATAGTCAACGTCACGATCTTGGCGTGACAATCAAGAATAGCATAATGGGGCGACAACTAGTCCATGCCCAGAATAATATCAAAATCAACCATCCCGAGCAATAATAGATCCGCTTTGGTCTCAAAACCATAAATGGTAACCAAACGCGATCGATACACACGGTCCACAGCCAAAGAATCTCCCACCGGAGTGGAAACATAAATGGTGGCACTTAACGAATCCCGAGGCATACCTAGATGTGAAGCAAAATAAGAGGACACGTATGAAAAGGTGGAACGAGGATCGAATAGAACCGATGCCTCTCTATGGCTAACCAAAATAATACCTGTGATAACAGAATCAGATGCAACAGCTGCAGCGCGATCAGGAATAGCATAAAATCTGGCCTGACCTCTCTCTCGAGGGTGGCCTCTGGCACCCTAATCCCCGCCCCTGGCTGGCTGGGCAGGTGGAGTGGCAGCTGGGGCTGGAATGTTGGCCTGCTGACTCTGTGAACCACGCTGAGGCTGCAAAGACTGTGGAGGTGCTCCTCTCCTACGCTTGGGGCACTCCCTAACCAGATGGCGAGTATCCCCGCACTCAAAACAAGCTCTGGGAGGACGCGGTGGCTGTGACTGACCGGCCTCACCCCCACTAGTCTGACCCCTAGAGGTACCCCGTGCAGGAGGTGCACTGGAAACTGGGGAAGCATAATAAGGCTCCTGAGGTGCTGGAAGAGCTGGAGTACTACCGGCTGATGGTAATGCTGAATGAACTGGTCAACCGGAATAACCCCTGCCAAAACGATCGGATGATGAAGTGCGGGCACCAGAGAAATGACCCGACTCACGAGACCTCTTGGCCTCCCTCTCTCCCCGATCTCTAGGGAGCATACTCTCGATCCTCTTGGCAATGCTCACCGCCTGCTGATAAGGTATATCCGTCTCCAACTCCCTCGCCATGCTGGAACGTATCGGCTGAATAAGGCCCTCAATAAATCTTTGCACT
>JASVEL010006817.1:0-100603 GCA_032618575.1 Nicotiana noctiflora | reverse complement strand
ACTTAGCTTTTGTGAGAGACGTGGGAGCTGAATCTCCTAGCATTGATTCTGTACCTATTGTGAGGGATTTCCTAGATGTATTCCCCTCAGACCTGCCCGGCATGCCGCCGGACAGGGATATTGATTTTGGTATCGATTTGGTGCCGGGCACTCAGCCTATTTCTATTCCTCCGTATCGTATGGCACCGGCTGAGTTGAAGGAATTGAAGGAGCAGCTCCAGGAACTCCTAGATAAGGGGTTCATTCGGCCGAGTGTGTCGCCGTGGGGTGCACCGGCCCTGTTTGTTAAGAAGAAGGACGGATCTATGAGGATGTGTATTGACTATAGGCAGCTAAACAAAGTAACAATGAAGAATAAGTATCCTCTTCCTCGTATTGATGATTTATTTGATCAGCTCCAGGGAGCTAGGGTGTTCTCGAAGATCGATCTTCGTTCAGGCTACCATCAGCTGAAGATTAGAGAGTCTGACATTATGAAGACTGCATTCCGGACCAGATATGGTCACTATGAGTTCCTTGTGATGTCTTTTGGGCTGACCAACGCCCCAGCAGCATTTATGCATCTGATGAACAGTGTATTCAGGTCGTATCTTGATTTATTTGTGATCGTATTCATTGATGACATACTAGTCTACTCTCGTAGCCAGGAGGAGCATGCTCGGCACTTGAGTATTGTGTTGCAGAGATTGAGAGAGGAGAAGCTGTATGCCAAGTTCTCCAAATGTGAGTTCTGGCTTGAGTCCGTGGCATTCTTAGGGCACGTGGTGTCCTGTGATGGTATTCAGGTAGATCCGAGGAAGGTCGAGGCAATGCAGAGTTGGCCCAGACAGAACTCAGTCACTGAGATCCGTAGCTTTCTGGGATTGGCAGGGTATTATCGCCGATTCATTCAGGGGTTCTCTTCTATTGCTTCACCCTTGACTAGATTGACTCGGAAGGGTGTTCCTTTCTTATGGTCCGAGGAGTGCGAGGAGAGCTTTCGGAAGCTCAAGACAGCACTGACCACAGCACCAGTCTTGATTCTACCGACAGCTTCAGGTTCTTATACTGTATATTGTGATGCCTCAGGAGTGGGCATTGGTTGTGTGTTGATGCAGGAGGGTAGGGTCATTGCTTATGCTTCTCGTCGGTTGAAGCCCCACGAGAAGAACTACCCTGTTCATGATTTGGAGCTAGCAGCCATAGTTCATGCTTTGAAGATTTGGAGGCATTACCTGTATGGTGTCTCCTGTGAGGTGTTCACGGATCATCGCAACCTTCAGCACTTATTCAGATAGAAGGACCTTAATTTGAGACAGCGGAGGTGGTTGGAGTTGCTTAAGGACTATGATATCACTATTTTGTATCATCCGGGGAAGGCCAATGTGGTGGCCGATGCCTTGAGTCGGGAGGCGGTTAGCATGGGCAGCTTAGCTTTCATCCCAGTTGGGGAGAGGCCATTTGCTTATGATGTTCGGGCTCTAGCCAATCGGCTAGTGAGATTAGATATTTCGGAGCCGAGTCTCGGGTGTTGGCTTGTGTTGTTTCTCGATCTTCCTTATATGATCGCATCAGTGAGCGACAAGATGATGACCCACATTTGCTTGTCCTTAAGGACAAAGTGCAGCATAACGATGTTAGAAGATGTGACTATCGACAGTGATGGTGTTTTGAGAACGCATGGCCGTATATGTGTGCCCAATGTTGATGGTTTGGCAGGAGTTGATACTTGAAGAGGCACACGGCTCGCGGTACTCTATTCACCTGAGTGCCGCAAAGATGTACCAAGACTTGAGACAAGACTACTACCGGTGGAGGAGAATAAAGATGGATATTGTTAGGCATGTAGCTAAGTGCCTCAATCGCCAGCAGGTCAAATATGAGCATCAGAGACCGGGCGGTGTTCTTCACCGTATGGTTATTCCCGAGTGGAAATGGAGAGGATCACCATGGATTTTGTTACTGGGCTTCCTCGGACAACGAGGAAGTTTGATTCTGTATGGGTGATTGTTGATCGGCCGACTAAGTCCGCACATTTCATCCTAGTTAGTACTACTTACTCATCGGAGTGGTTGGCAACGATCTTTATTCGAGAGATTGTCAAGTTGCATGGGGTCCCGTTGTCTATCATATCCTGACAGAGGCACTCCGCTCACTTCTCAATTTTGGAGACCATTTCAGGCGATAGATGGGTACGAGGGTTGAGTTGAGTACGCATTTCACCCCCGGACGGACGGGCAGTCTGAGCTACTATTCAGATCCCGGAGGATATGTTGCGAGCACGTGTGATTGACTTCGGTGGTTCGTGGGATGAATTCTTACCACTTGCCGAGTTTGCCTACAACAACAGCTACCAGTCGAGTATTCAGATGGCCCCGTACGAGGCATTGTACGGCAGACGGTGTAGATCTCCCGTCGGATGGTTTGAGCCTGGTGAGGTTAGATTGATAGGGACCGATTTAGTTCAGGATGCTCTGGATAGAGCAAAGTTGATCCAGGAGAAGCTCCGCATGGCACAGTCTCGCCAGAAGAGTTATGCAGATCGTAGGGTTCGAGAGTTGTCTTTCATGGTTGGTGATAGAGTATTGCTGAATATTTCACCCATGAAGGGTGTCATGAGGTTCGGGAGGAAAGGGAAGTTGAGTCCCAGTTACATTGGTCCTTTTAAGATACTCAGGAGAGTTGGAGAGGTGGCATATGAGTTAGCCTTGCCACCCAGCTTGTCCAGCGTACATCCAGTATTCCATGTGTCTATGCTCCGGAAGTACATCGGAGATCCGTCCCATGTACTAGACTTCAGTACCATTCAACTTGATGGTGATCTATCCTATGACGTGGAGCCTATTTCTATTTTGGGTCGCCAAGTAAGAAAGTTGAGGTCGAAGGAGATTGCATCAGTTAAGGTTCAGTGGAGAGGTCGACCCGTAGAGGAGGCTACTTGGGAGGTCGAGCGGGAGATGCGGAGCAGATATCCTCACTTGTTTGAGACTTCAGGTATGTTTCTTGACCCGCTCAAGGACGAGCGTTTGCTTAAGAGGGGGAGAATGTGACGACCCGGCCCGTCGTCACGGGAATTACCACCCCGTTATGTTGTAAATACATGTTTTATAATTTTATATCGGTGTTAGAGTCTATCGGGTGAGTTAGGAGTGATTTGGATTGGGAATGAGGCATATAGCCTTTGTGAAGGAAACTTGAATAAGAAAAGTCAACCCGGAGTTGACTATTTAGCTAGAGGGCTCAGAGTCGGATTCTGATGATTCGGTTAGTTCCGGAAGGTGATTTGTGACTTAGGGGAGCGATCGGAACTGAATTTGGGGGTCCGGTGTAGAAATAGGCTTGAATTGGCTAAATTGAATTTTGGCGAAATCCGAACGGTAGGTGAGATTTTGATCCGGGAGTCGGAATGGAATTCCGACAGTTGCAGTAACTCCGTTAGGTGATTTTGGATGTGCCTGCAAAATTTCAGGTCATTCGGACGTCGTTTGGTCGGGTTTTTCATCGAATGTGTAATTCGGAAAGTTTTAAGAAATTTAGGCTTGAATCCGTGTGTAATTGGTGATTTTGATGTTTAGGATGGTGTTTTTATGATTGGAACAAGTTCGTATCGTGTTTTGGGGTATGTTGGTGGTTTTCGTTGGGGTCCCGGGGCCTCGGGGTGAATCCGGACCATCATCCGGCATTTGGAAGCATGAAATGGTCTGCTGAAATCTGCAGATCACTGGGCATAAAAAAAGCCTTCGCGTTCGCGAAGGAAGGTTCCGCGTTCGCAAAGGCCAGGTTCAGTAAGGCATCGCGTTCGCGAGGGCAATGCCGCGTTCGCGAAGGTTGAGGCCAATTGGCCATCGCGTTCGCGATGGGTGGGTCGCGTTCGCGTAAGAGGAAAAGGTAAGGCATCGCGGACGCGTGACTTCACGTCGCGTTCGCGTAGGGGTAAAAGTCAGGAGGCTGAGGAATTGATCTTCGCGGACGCGTGAGAGAGTGCCGCATTCGCGATGAAGAAGAGGAAAAAGGCATCGCGTTCGCGTGAGAGGCGTCGCGAACGCGATGAAGAAACGAGGCTGGCAGTGAAGTTAAGTTCAGAACAGAACCAGTCGCGGGTTTAATACCCAAAAACGCCATTTTTGAGTTCTAGAGAGAGAAACTCACGGGAATTGCTGGTAATTCATTGGGGATTCGTTGGAGGTAAGTTTTGTGGCTTAATTACATCATTTTAACATGGAATCATGGGTTAAATTTCTGTAAATGGAAGGTTAAAGGTGGGTTTGAGCCCTAGGCCTAAATTTAAGAAAAACACTGATTTGAGTGGGCAAATGGAGTCCGATTTTGGTAAATTTTGTATGCCTAGACTCGTATCGAGATGAGGATTCCGAATATGTGATTTTTGTAATTTTTCGACAAGTGTACCAAAAGTCGGGTTTTGACAACTTGTGGGTTTTGAAATAAATTGGGTTATTTCGAATGAATTTCGTGAAATTAGCGTATATTGATGCATTCTCTATGATTTTGAGCAGATTTGGCACCCGAGGAGATTGATTTACGAGGCAAGCGCAAGGCGGATTGAAGCTTCTACCGGTTCGAGGTGAGTGGTAGTAGTAAACAATGTACTGAGGGTTTGAAACCCCGTACTAGCACTTCACAGTGCTATATTGAGATGAGACATACGTTCTATGACGGGCGTGGTGACATTGTGATTAGGGGGTTCGAACTTAGTCCTTCCCGGCTAATAGAATATTGTGTTGTATGACTGTTACCGAGGTTATAACTGTACAATTGGGCTAATAGCCATGTTTGGGGCCTAGTGCCGATCTGTAGAGCATTAGGGAACCTATAGAGCTAGGTGACCCTTATATCATGTTGGAAACATACACTCAGCCGTAGCTCTAGCTGTATAGCATAATATAAGCCGTACTAGATGTGTACATTGAGAGAGATTATCTAGGGTGGAATTCCCTGTTATAGCTGAGTGGGCCTGAAAGGCCAAGTCTATATTGACTGAGACAGGGTCCAGGACCCACTGTGATACATTATATTGTTCCTGAGAGGCCAAGCACATATTGACTGGGATAGGGTCGAGGACCCATTATGAGGTATTATATACATATACCTATATTGGATCGGGCTGCACGCCGCAGCAGTATATATATTGGATCGGACCGCACGCCGCAGTAATATACATGTAATATACATGTAACATACATGTGGGACGGACTGCACGCCGCAATATTATTGCGCTTGGGCTGTAGGAGCCCCTTCGGAGTCTGAGTCTGCACACATTCTCAGTGAGCACTGGTGTATATGATGGGATCGGGCTGCACGCCGCAACAGTATATAGATATATACATATATATATATTGGATCGGACTACACGCCGCAGTAATATTTGTGTGGATCGTGCTGCACGCCGCAGTATTATAGTGCTTGGGCCTAGGGAGCCCCTCCGAAGTCCGTATACACCCCCAGTGAGCGCCGTCGACGTAAAATGGAGCGGGCTGCGCGCCGCAACGGTATATGTATTGGAGCGGGCTGCACGCCGCAGCATTATACTTAATCATACCCTACTATCTACTTAAATACTTATACATTATAGACATAAGTATGTGTCTTTATATGTTGAGATGGCCGTACACCGTAGGGGTACGAGTGAGGGTTGGTTCGGGGTGGAATCTTGTAGAGATAAACGTAGATCGGAGGTTAGAGTACTACTATAGTGATGACGTACCTGTGAGGGTTGCCTTAGAACTGCTAAGTGATAGCATAGGAGTTCTTACCTTCAGTTATTATTTATTATTGTTACTCACTGAGTTGAAATATACTCACCCCACTCCCCTGCACTTTCTGTGCAGATCTACAGGTGCCCGAGAGCAGTTGAGACATTGTAGCTGCCGATCCTTGTCTACTTTTGCGGAGATTACGAGGTAGCTGCCAGCGTCCGCAGAGCTTGTTTTCTCCTTCTTTATCATCTTGTTGATTTCCTATTTGCCTAGACTTGGTTGTATTAGGATGCTATTCCGTAGAGGCTCAGTCTCGTGACACCACGATATGGTTGGGACCGTATTTTGTATGTCTTACATTTCGTTTATCACCGGATATGATTATTTACTGTTTAAGTTTAAGTTATTTAATAATTGGCTGGTTTAAGGGATAATATGGTCGGGCTTGCCTAGCATTGTGTTGGGCGCCATCACGACCAGGGTTTGGGTCGTGACACACGTCCCTCACAGATGCACACCAGAGTAATAACAAGATCTACCTGCCTCGGATCCTGTACATTTAAGTACAGAAATGTAGCATTAGTACATAAACAATATGTACCTAGTAAGTATCCCGTCTAATCAAGAAGAAGTAGAGATGAGAGGTCGACTTGATACTTACTAGGGTCAGATAATATTATAAGTTTAATTTTAGCAATGAAAAATCTTCAATAGGTAACAGTTTGCAACAAGGCATATAAGTTATATTCTCGCTAGGATTCCAATTAATCAATTACTACAGTTACAATTATCAATTCATTTCGGGCCATGAAAAATAATACCAATTTCTAACACTCTCAGGCAAAGCTATATAAGCATGCCCAAATATACCGAGGCGATGGCCCGATCCAACAGAAATAAACCGTGCACTTGCCGAGTGTCGATGATGCACCTATAGATGCATCAATTCATACCGAGGCAATCGCCCCGATCAACAAATAAGAAGAAAATATCAAGTATAAACACAAGGCACATCAATAGTCATTAATGCCAAGCAAGACTTCAACAATTATACAAGCACGTTCTTATTCACTCTATAAATCTCTAGCATATCCTAGGTGCTCGGAATAACAAGATAATATAAAGATTTACACAAACAAGCATGATGTGGGTTCTAAACTACCTGGACAATTAACTTAGTAGTAGCTACGCATGGACTCTCGTCACCCATCGCGTGCATAGCCCCCGCATTTATTAATAATTAATCGATTATAAATTCTATAGGGATAATTCCCTCTTACAAGGTTAGAAAGGAGACTCATCTCGCTCCAAAGCGCACTTTCAATATCAAGAACAAGCCCAAGCACTTACTTCGAAGCCGAACAATTCCAAACTAGTTAAACGGAGTAAGAACAAATTAATATATGCTTACAAAATCAATTCCTAGCTATTTAAGCAATTCCCTAACCATTTATATGAATTTCCTAAATTCCAACCCCGGGCCCACGTGCTCGGATTCTGGATTTTTTTTAAGGAAGTTGTTCTCTACAACCTAGGGATCATTAATATATCATTTCCAGTTCAACACATAGCAAATTTTATGATTAAATCTTAGTTTCATTAAAACCCTAGGTCTAGCTCTAACCCTTGATTTTACTTAGTTTTTAGTGTTTAATCTACCTAATGTACATGTATTTAAACTAAGGATGAATGTGAATTACTTACCTTACAATGTCATGTTAGAACCCTCTCTTTGGAAGCACCTAAATCGCCCAAGTGTGGAGTGTGAAATGATAAAATAGTGTTGAGTTCGAATTAAATGAAGGCCACTGCCCAGCGATTTCCGCTTCTGTGGTTAGGGGACCGCGTCCGTGCAAATAGAGCGGCATCTGCAAAACTAGGCAAGGGGATGTTGGACCACTTATGCGGTATGAGACACACATATGCATAACCGTTTCTGCAGTTATTGGGCCGCTTCTGCCGCTTCTGCCGCTTAGGCTCTAAATGGTTGGACCGCTTCTGCGGTCTGGAGGTCGCTTAAATGGAACCACTTTTGTGGTCCCTGGGCCGCTTCTACGGTTCCCCTTGGCCTGGTTCTTTCCGATTTTGTGATGGGCTGACCGTATCTACGGCCCAAGAACTGCAGATGCCGTTATGACAGAAGCAACAACTTCAACTCTTCTTCTATTTTTCTACTTCGCTCGAACCTCGCTCGTTTGACGCTCGGGGATCCCGAGCCCTATCCGAACATATGGACAAGTCTGAAATCACGAGGTAGACCTACTCGAATCCTCAAAACTCCCAAAGCAACCCTAAATCTTGGAATCACCCCCTAAAACCAAATGAATCAAACTATTGAATCTTCAAGTTCTTAATTCTCCTATAACTGGTCAAAATGCCCTTAAACAACTCGGATTGACACTAAATTTTACAGGCAAGTCTTAAACAATATTACAGACCTGTACCAAGCTTCAGAACCAAAATCCAAGCCCGGTACCTAGGGAATAAATGATTACTTAGTTTCTTTAATTCTCTAAAGCCTCAAATTTTAATAAAAGGCAGAACAACCTCATAAACACTTGTACTTGTTCACGTTTGTCATCCCGGTTCCTATACTAAATAAAGTTTTATCCAGACACTTATAATTATTCAAAATCAGTATTCTAAACCCCTCTTCTGCATGTGTTCTTCAAATGCCCTGACGTGGATGCCACATCAGTATCCACATCAGATTTTTTTATTATTTAAAATAATTCTTTTCCATACCACCATCACGTTCCTCCACACTCACCATCTTTATTCTTTCACAATTTACCATACAGTTATCACTACCTTTAAAATAGTCCATTAGTAACATTACAATGTTATGATACAACAATGAGAGAAAATTTATGTAACTCTTATTTTCTATCAGTAATCACTTTTGTTCCTTTTTTTTCTTTTTCAACTTCACTCTTAAAAATTGTCGTACCAACGCTTGCAACTCCTCTCCGATCACCCTTTAACTAAAAAGCTTTTTCACATCCAATACTTCACAATACTACCACTAATAAATACAAAAACGAATCGATCTGAAATGATCCTAAAAACCATCTGAAATTCCTTGCAAAATTTGTCTTCAGAAGCTTTGGGGTGGGGGGGGGGGGGGGGGGGGGAGGAGAGAAAATGGGGGATTTAGAGAAGAACATTTTCCCCAATTTGGGAACGTTGGAATCTGGAGCGAAAATGGGGGATTTAGAAAATAATTTTCTTCAAAAATTATTACCAATTTGAAAAAGAAAATTTAATCTGGGGTGAAGAAGAACATTTGTGGCGGATGAGACGTGGTGGAACGACTGTAATGTAATTGGGTTTTGGGTTAAAATGGGGGAGAGGTAAGAAGAATGGAGGAGCAGCGAGAAAAATGGGGAATGGGGGAGATGAAAAAACGTAAACAAAAAGCACTTTCCTTTGCATTTAACTTTTTGTCCTTTTTTCTTTTTTTTAAATTATTTTAATTATTTTTTATTTTAAATAATTATACCTACGCTCCGTATATGCGTGAAATGCACGTATTTTGTCCAGCTCAGCTGTTAAGTTGCCACATAGACCCAGTCAACGGTCAGAGGGGTTTAGAATATTGATTTTGAATAACTATAAGTGTCTGGATGAAACTTTGTTGAGTAGAAGGACCGGGAGGATAAATGCGAACAAGTACAAGTGTTTATGAGGCTATTCTGCCATAATAAACATTTATTACTCGGGTTAGGAACCTCAAAATTCAATTTCGGACATACGCTCAGGTCCAATATTTTCTCATGTACCCTTAGAAATTGTCAAATCTCAAATCCGGATCAATTTTTCTAAAATATTAAACGAAGTCAAACTTGATCTTTTAAAAAAATCTTAAAAAAGAAAATGGGCATATTTTTACTCAAACCCCTTCCAATTCCCGAACCAGTCGCCTCCGAAAGTCGTAAATTAGTTAAAGCAAGTACGAGAGGCTTTATTTAGGGGGAACAGGGTTCTAAAAGGTAAAACGACCAATCGAGTTGTTACAAATATTGTCAATTATATTATTATAAAAATAATATTTTAGAAACTTAAATTTTGAGAAAGAAATAATTTTTAAGAGATATCAACACACCAAATAAGAGTTTAAGTAGTAGTAAAAGAGTTAAGTCTTATCCAAAGAGTCATTCATTGTCTCATTATTTGATTGTTTTGCCATAAATATGAGTTATTATTTTGCTTCCTAACTATTTTTAATATCCAATGACACCAGTAAGAATGGTATAAAAAAATAAATGGTTAATTTTTTTGATGTAATTAGTTTCCAATGATTATCTATATTTACTAAGAAAGTGTAAATTTTAAGATTACTTACATATCTATATTATATTAAAAGCACGAAGGCCCTTAGCGAAATGTCGTTCGTTTTTTTACCCTTCAAAATTAGAGTTCAAACAAGATAAAATAGTCTTTTAATTACTATCCTAATATTGAGAAATATTTATTTAATAACTTTCCTAATATTTAAGAATAGTCATTTAATTATTTTTCTAATATTTAAAATTTCAAAAATTAAAATACATACAATATATATATATATATATATATATATATATATATATATATATATATATATATATATATATATATATATATATATATATATTATGTGTGTGTGTGTGTGTGTGTGTGTGTGTGTGTGTGTGTGTATTAAATATTTCTTTATTCAAACTATATACAAACTTCTATATTTAAGAATTTTAATTTAGAAAGATTTTACTAATATAAAGTCTTTCCTTTTATAATCATTACTTCTAACTCCAAAGATTTAAGCAATTGAGCTAAATATTAAAACGCGATTTTACTTAAATTTTATCTTACCAAATATTAGATAGTTGACCCATCTGCTTATTGTCGTATAAATTTAAAATCTTAAGACTAAAATAAATTTAAAATAGATTCAATTTAAAAAATTTATTTGATGACAAGTAAAAGAAAGGTGGACAATACTTTTTTTTTTTGGTAAACAAAGATAATATATTAATAATATTAAATGCGTATAGAGCTTTGATGCCTATATGGCATTCTATTACAAACTATAGAGTACGGATTAGTATTAATTACATTTGTTATGGTCCTCCTAATGGATTTATCATCATGACAATCATGCACACCTAATACATTCATAGCCGTTCTACTAGTTCCAAGCTTATCATCTTCAAAATATTTCTTCACAAAAGGAGGGACACTGTCAAATATCACTGGAAAAAAGTTGTCTTCAAAATTGTGTCCCTTTTTAGCTAACTGATCAGCTACCATATTCTGTCCCCTGTACGCATGACTGATGACTGGCTTACCTAGCAGATCCAGGTAGTACCTGCAATCAACTATTAAGTTAGATAACTCAATATTGTTAGATTGTAATAGAAGTAGAAGTCCTTGTGCATCTACCTCTATTTCTATTGGTGTCAAATGAGCTGTATAAGCTAATTTTAAACCATGTAGTAATGCGTATAATTCAGAGAAAATAGATGATTTTTTGGGACAAGAAGCAGAAAATCCTGTTATCCATCCAGCGTTAGAGTCTCTAATTACTCCTCCTATGCCCGCTCCTTTTTTCGAAAAAACACCGTCAGTATTAAGTTTAAACAAATTTTTGTGAGGTGGTTTCCAATTAATATCTAATCTTATTTTTGTAGTAAGCTTAGGTTTGAAATTATACGAAGTTAAATAAGTAAACTCTGCTGCCTGTTGTTTAATTAATGAGTGGGAAATGGAGTTATACTTCTGTTCAAAAAAATTGTTATTATGAGTAATCCAGATATTCCATAACGCATAGGCCAGAAAAGTTTGGGGATTAATGGAATAAAGAAATAAAACATTTTTCTTGAACAGTATTTGACGAACCCAAGTATGTGAATTTTGAATATGGAGTACAGAATTAATTTGTTCATTGAAACCTAAGAGTTTCCACAGTTGTTGAGCATTTGAACATGTTAAGAATAAGTTCTTAGTTGTTTCATCCTCCTTTCCACAATATAAACAAGTAGCATTTGAGATAATATTAATATGATTTAGGTAAACTCTAGTTTTTAATCTATTGTGACAAAGTAGCCAAATAAAACCTTTAATTTTTGGGTGAACTGGTAGTTTCCAAATCCAATTAAAATTGTTTTGGTAAGGTATAGTATTTGTGTAGTCTGTTTGTAAATGATTATACATAGATTTAACTGAAAAAGTGTCATCATTTGTTAATCCCCAGTAAAGAAAATCAGTGTTATTACTAGTATGTGAAATATATGAAGCATTTATGTAACGACCCGGCCCGTCGTTACGGGAATTTACCACCCTGTCAGGTTTCAATTACATATTTTATGCTTTTATATCAGTGTTAGAGCCTATCGGGTGAGTTAGGAGTGAATTGAATTAAAAATGAAGCAAATAGCATGTTTGAAGGAAGTTTGAATATGGAAAGTCAACCTAGAGTTGACTATTGAGTTAGAGTGCTCTGAATCAGATTCTGATGATTCGACTAGTTTCGGGAGATCATTTATGACTTAGGAGAGCAATCGGAATTGAATTTGGAGGCCCGGTGTAGTTTAAGGCTTGAATTGGCTAAGGTTGAATTTTGGCGAAATCCGAACGGTAGGTGAGATTTTGATCCGGGGGTCGGAATGGAATTCCGACAGTTGTAGTAGCTTCGTTAGGTGATTTTGGATATTCCTGCAAATTTTCAGGTCATTCGGACATCGTTTGATCGGGTTTTGGATTGAATGTTAGTTTTGAAAGTTTTGAATAAACTTAGGCTTGAATTCGTGTGTAAATGGTGATTTTGATGTTTAGTATGGTGTTTTTATGATTGGAACAAGTTCGTATCGTGTTTTGGAGTATGTTGGTGGTTTTCGTTGGGGTCCCGGGGGTCTCGGGATGAATCCGGGGGTCCAAACGGACCATTCTTAGCCAAAGAAGAGAGCTGGTTTGCTGTCATAAGTGCAGCAGAAATTTACTCTCTGCGATCGCACTAGTGAGCATGCGATCACGTAGAGTAATGGTGAAGGGGGAGAATTTTACCCTTCGCGATCGCAGAGATAGGTACGCGATCGCATAAGGTCAAGAGCAGAAGCAACGCGATCGCAGGGGCACGGACGCGATCACGTAGAGTAAACCGGGTGGCCATCGCGATCGCATGAGCGTCTACGCGATCGCGTAGAAGAGAAATGGGTCCAGGGAAATTTGTGCTACGCGATCGCAGGAAGGGAGATGCGATCGCGTGAAGCCGGATGTTTGAACATCGCGATCGCGTGAGGAGAGTCGCGATCGCGTGAGGCCGAATTTTTGAACATCGCGATCGCGTGAGGCGAGTCGCGATCGCGTAGAACAAAATGTTATGGCAGTGAATTTATATCACAGAACAGAGGAGTTACGGGTTTATACCCCAAAAACACAATTTTGAGCCCTAGAGAGAAGAAAACTCGAGGAGACTGCTAGGAAATCATCGGGTATTCATCGGAGGTAAGTTTCTTGACTCAAAAACCTCATTTTATGGTAGAATTAACATCAATCTTCATGAATTTGGGTAGAAATTGTGAAGGATTGTGGCCTAGATATTGAAAACGAAAAATTGGGTTTTGAAAGGCCAATCGAACTCCGATTTTGGTAAATTTTATATGTATGAACTCGTGGCGAGACGAGGGTTCTGGAAATATGAGTTTCGAATTTTTTCGAGATGTGGGCCCGGGGCTCGGGTTTTGCAAATTTCGTGATTTTTGATATTTTTCGAGTTCTTTCGATTGGGTTATGTTCCATTAGCCTATTTTGATATATTTGTACTGATTTTGACGTGCGTGGATGCCGGTTCGAGGAGCTAAGGTGTCGCGGGCATGAGTTTTCGTCGGTTCGAGGTGGGTAATTCTTGTAAATGATGTCCTGAGGGTTAGTAAACCCCGGACTTGCACATCTTAGTGCTGTGTTGAGGCCGGATGACGGGCGTGGGGTAGAGCACCATTGGGGATTGTGACTTGGTCCGTCCCGCGTAATAAATAATAATACCTAATTGTTGAAGTGAATTGGACTAATTATTATGTTTGGGCTTCGTGCCAATTATTTGAGTCCTCACTGTTTTGATAACACTGTGCATATTTTATTATAATTTAAGGTTTAAAATGGGATTTTTGCTATTCAGCATTCTTATAAGGTTATGAAAAACTTGAATAAGGTCTTAATAATATTTTAGGTGTGAGCTAATGTGATATTGTTGCTCGTAGGGCTTTCTTGATTATTTGTTAGACTAATTGGGGCCGAGGTCCATATGTTAGGACATGACATTTGATGTGAGCATATGCATACACATGCATGGATCGGACTGCACGCCGCAGTGGTATATGGATCGGGCTGCGCGCCGCAGTAGGTGTGATATTAATATTGTGCTTGGGCTGTAGGAGCCCCTCCGAAGTCTGAACCCCCACAGTGAGCACGGGTACCCAAAAGGATCGGGCTACACGTCGTAGCGGTCATATGCATTGCATGGCATACATACATTGGTTTACGTGTACTACGTGGCATAACATTCAGCACTCATACATTACTGGCACACATGCATTAGTTGCCTTATTGACCAGATCTCCTGGTGTAAATTGATAAGGAGTGCTGAGCCCGAGGGGCTGATTTGAGTGCGGACTTGCACTGCTTGAGATTGTATCCAGGTATTGGCATATTATCATAAAAGAAAGTAGCTAAAAATTGAGATTTTCTAAATAACCTACTCACATATGCTGGAAAGGGATAACAAGATAGTTCTGTATTGTGTAGCATGAGATAGTGCCTATCGTGGTTTTCTTCCCTTCAGCATTATTTACTTTTATTGCCGCTGAGTTAGAAGTACTCACACCCGACTCCCTGCACCTTGTGTGCAGATCCAGGTACATCACAGTAGAGCTGATTCTATTACGGCTCGGGAGTGCTTTTGGACGGTCGATGTAGCTGCCAGCGTTCGCAGGACCTGATTCTCCAGTTGTCTGTATTTTTGTTTTGGTCATCCCACACTTGTGCACAGTTATATTCACTATTTACACTTGTATATTCCGTAGAGGCTCATGACTCTTGACCCTTCGGTCTATGGGAGTTGGCACGTGTTGGGACTTGGTTCCCTGTTTTTAATATGTATCTATCACCGTTGAATTATTTCCGTATGCTTAAATTGGATAAAGTGAGCTTATGGCTCCGTGATTGTTGTTAATTGGTCAGGCTGGCCTAGCAGTGTGCTGGGCGCTATCACGACCGGATTTGGGGTCGTGACAAGTTGGTATCAGAGCCTAGGTTTACTAGGCCTCATGAGTCTTGAGCCGGTTAGTAGAGTTTGTGGATCGGTACGGGGACGCCTGTACTTATCCTCGGGAGGCTGTGAACCTTTAGGAAACACTTCACATTTTTTGGAATTCTTATCGTGCGTACTTGATTCAGCTTGAGATATAATTTTGAAATTCCTTCCGCACGTCTGTGTACGCATCGAGCGCTCAGTAATATAATTGACTTATGGCTTGCAATTCCCCGATCGAGGGGCGAGATATAATCTCCATGAGTTCATGTTGGGCCATTCGGGAGGACTTGAGGCCGGATCCTTGTCTATGGCTTGAGCACCAAGTTATTAATTTTGCGAGTCGGTATTATGAAGTTCATACGATCGGTACTGATCCTTATTGTGCAAATGGCAGTTTGATAATGGGAGGGCTGTAAGGTATTCAGTTCTTATTTTGATGTGATATGTAGCCCTAGCTATGGGCGTGAGAAATAATTATCATATCTCGTAATTGGAAGGTAAAGTGTCTTATGTGTAGTGGAACGAGTTTAAACTCAGGAAGACTAAAGTGATTTTGATATGTGTTATGATTCGAGCAGGTACAGCGCAGGTTCAAGTATAAATTATGATAATATGATTCGTATAGTATTGAGATTTAATATTGTTGAAATACATTGTGATATCTTGTTGAGTTGTGGATGTATTGTTAGAATGGTTTGGTGATTCTCTGGCAGGTGGATAGGCCAATTTACAAAGGAAACTCTGCCGAAATTTTTGGAAAATTTGGGACTTAGAAATATTTCTGTCACCTAAAGAGAGTGGGCTTATTGGTGGTGCATGTACATCTGCAAGAATTGCAGAAGAGCTAAGGTCTCTGATGATTCGAGTCTCTGTCAAGGCTTGTAAATGACTTGAGTTTAATCTCATATTAACATTTCGGCATCACTTGAGTAATAATGATATGAGTGGTTGAAAGTGCGTTGATGAATGGCTTCGAGCTAAGTTGGGGAGGTTGCTATTGATTAACTGATGGCACTATTGTGCGCTATGTTGATTCTGTCTCTAAGTATGTTGGGAAATTCTGGTAAAGGTTATGGTGCTTCGTAGATCTAATGAAGTACTAGGGTGTTTTGAACTGCTATTGGTAAAGAATATTCACCGTATAGAAAAGGAAGATAGCTGATTGTATCTGTAAGTAATCATGTTCTGCGATGTCAGAGTTCTAATAAAACACGAGTGGTTCTACTTAATAGGACAGTTGAATTACAGCTGAATAAAGGTAAATGATGCCCGAGAATGGTTTTGTAGTGTTCAAGATTTTGCTTGTAACAGTCAGGTGCCTTAAGATTTGTGTATGTGGCTAAAGATGGCGGTTTCGTTAGAGAAGATCAAGACTTGTGTTATATCATGTAAATGATGGGATTCTATGTAACCGTATGGGAAGGTAATGATAACGAATTCAAATCGCGGGAAGTTCATCAAAATAAAGTATGGTAGAATGTGGTACTTTGGGAAACATTGAGAGAGTATTCAGTGGCCTATGGGTCTTAGACCGTGTGGTCTTGTGTACGAGTCTCGTGTGGTAACATGAGTTGATGTATTATGGTACTATAGTAAAGACTGATATGAAATTAGAGATGAATCGGAAAGGAAACTGGGTAAATGGAACGACTTGTTAATAAACCAGAATGGTATAAAAAGGAATACGATTGATTCCTGGTGTGTGGTTGAAGTAATGAGTCTTGCGGACATTGCAGCAAAGCTCTTGAGTGCTGGCAGTTGTGTAACTTGATATGGGTATAAGGACTCAGGTCCTGGCAGTTAAACTTATGCAACGAATGGGAAGAAATAGTTTGTGATGTGTTTTTATCATGGTTTGAAAATGAGTATACTCCTGTCGGTATGCGAAGCGTGGAATGTGTAATGAGTTTTCTTCTATAAGGGATCACGAAAGTCCTTGACTAGTGGAGTGCGCCGATGTTGAGGCGGAGGAAAGGGATATGAATTTCCATGTTGTCTTAGTGTAATATGGTATACACGATGTGTTATGGAAAGTTGATAATGGTATATTCTAGGTTTTGAGATCAGTTCATAATATATGGGAAGTCAATAAAATTATTGAGCAGCGCGGACAACTGCAGGTGATTTAAGAATCGATCTTTCTGGTGATTTAAGAAAATGGTACTGCTATTCTAGTAATTTGGCAGGGTATATGGTGCAAAGGGACAAGGTAATGTAAACGGATAATATTTAGTGGTGTGGTGGTATCCTCTTGTTAGGTTGACATTGATGATTGAGTTGTAAATGGCATAAGGAAGTTTCCGAATGGCTTTTGTGGTATGAATGGACGCATGATGTGCGTTATGTATTTGTACGATGAAGTACGGAATCAGGCTTGGTGATTCATGTGATATATATGTGTAGGAGACTTGAAGTTCTCGTTAGTCCGCCTATGCGGTGGTTGTATATCGTGTGTATCGGCACCGTTTTGTGATTATTGGAAATCGGAAGCCCTGGAGGCTCTCTCTTAACTTGATAAGACGAATTCGAATTATGATACTTGATTGCTGACTGGTTGTCATGGGTCAGATTGTCTAGACTAATGTGATATGGACTATGTTAGATAATAGCACAAATTGCGTAGCAGAGAGCATCAGAGTATGCTCCAACAGAGCAGTTGTACCCAGGACCAGCGAACGGCTGGTAGGCATTGCTTTGTCAGTTGGACCTTAGCGGCGAATGTCCGTGTAGAGGTATCTACCATTGGTTCAGTTCCAGTATTGAGAAACGTTGTCAGATGCATTTCATGTGGCCGAGCTTGAGGCTATATATGTTTATTATGATAAGCAACTTGACTCGACGCGTATTTATTTGGCGAGGGTTACTTGGATCGGGTGGCACGCCGCCACAGCTATGGTATCTAGATCGGGTGGCACGTCGCCACGGGTATGCCATTGGAGTGGGTTGCACGCCGCAACAGAATATTGTGAAAATATAGTTAGTTATAAGCTACCTGGTATACAATACTTCCTCGCTTCTGAGGAAAAGACCGTTTTGAGTATCGCTTGGCGAATGGCACATCGGTTGTGTCCTCTCAGGATTTAATAGCATATGTTAATTGTTTCACCGTGGGTGAGGTTGATTGCTTGGGTTCAAGACCTAGATCTGTGCGTGGCTAACCTTTTTTGAGCTTGGTAACTTGAGGTGCTTCATGAGTAATGGTATTTGGATAGAATCGTGAATTGTGGCAAGGCCACGTGATGTTATGACCTGTCGAGGAGGATTCAGGTACTCTATTTCTATAATGCGAGACGCGATCTCAGTTCTATATTATGATGGCACTGAGGAATTGAACTGCAGCTCTTTTGCTGGAGACAGTTGTCATGAATTGAGCTGTCATGATTCGAGTGTGTGCATACGTTTCTATTGGAGCCTATGTTGTGCTCGTCGTGGCTTAGGTCGGTGTTGAGGTGTTTATCACCAGTGCGGTGTGTTATAATCGAAATGACCGTTGGAGTCATTAATGAATACGAGAATATTGGATCTTGGCTTGTTAGAAAGGTAAAAATCGAGGTTTGGCTCCGAAACCTATCGTGGAATGAGTTTTAAAAAGGGAAATAGATTCACGAATGGTTAACCTGAGAGATGGGTTCAGTATATCGCGTGCTTCAGCTGCCGTGGGCAGGATATGGAGGTGTTGGAATAAGACTCTATCTAATGAAAGAGGTTTTCAGCTAGTATTTGGTTATTGTGGCATGTTGTTGTGATTAGAGACTATCGTCTCGAGTGATGGGGTGGTCGATACATCATATGATCTCACCCGGAGTAGTGAATATGGGTTATTGTAGTGGATTCGAGTGTATCCTGAGTATAGGCATGGGATTAGCATTTGGCATATGATTTCGAAAAGTGCAATGCGATTTATGGTTCAGATGGTCTGTGAAATTTTGACTATATGGTGTTTTCGGACTTATGTGAGATAGGGTAACGTATGATCGCCCGAATATATGCTGGGTAAGGTCATTCAGCTATTGAGTTGCTTCTAGTACCACTCTGGTACGCTCGAGGACGAGCATTTGTTTAAGTTGGGGAGAATGTAATGACCCGGCCCGTCGTTACGGGAATTTACCACCCCGTCAGGTTTCAATTACATGTTTTATGCTTTTATATCAGTGTTAGAGCCTATCGGGTGAGTTAGGAGTGAATTGAATTAAAAATGAAGCAAATAGCATGTTTGAAGGAAGTTTGAATATGGAAAGTCAACCTAGAGTTAACTATCGAGTTAGAGTGCTCGGAATCATATTCTGATGATTCGACTAGTTTCGGGAGATCATATATGACTTAGGAGAGCAATCGAATTGAATTTGGAGGCCCGGTGTAGTTTTAGGCTTGAATTGGCTAAGGTTGAATTTTGGCGAAATCCGAACGGTAGGTGAGATTTTGATCCGGGGGTCGAATGGAATTCCGACAGTCGCAGTAGCTTCGTTAGGTGATTTTGGATGTGCCTGCAAATTTTCAGGTCATTCGGACATCGTTTGATCGGGTTTTGGATTGAATGTTAGTTTTGAAAGTTTTGAATAAACTTAGGCTTGAATTCGTGTGTAAATGGTGATTTTAATGTTTAGTATGGTGTTTTTATGATTGGAACAAGTTCGTATCGTGTTTTAGAGTATGTTGGTGGTTTTCGTTGGGGTCCCGGGGGTCTCGGGATGAATCCGGGGGTCCAAACGGACCATTCTTAGCCAAAGAAGAGAGCTGGTTTGCTGTCATAAGTGCAGCAGAAATTTACTCTCTGCGATCGCACTAGTGAGCATGCGATCGCGTAGAGTAATGGTGAAGGGGGAGAATTTTACCCTTCGCGATCGCAGAGATAGGGACGCGATCGCATAAGGTCAAGAGCAGAAGCAACGCGATCGCAGGGGCACGGACGCAATCGCGTAGAGTTAACCGGGTGGCCATCGCGATCGGATGAGCGTCTACGCGATCGCGTAGAAGAGAAATGGGTCCAGGGAAATTTGTGCTACGCGATCGCAGGAAGGGAGATGCGATCGCGTGAAGCCGGATGTTTGAATATCGCGATCGCGTGAGGAGAGTCGCGATCGCGTGAGGCCGAATTTTTGAACATCGCGATCGCGTGAGGCGATTCGCGATCGCGTAGAACAAAATGTTCTGGCTGTGAATTTATATCACAAAACAGAGGAGTTACGGGTTTATACCCCAAAAACACAATTTTGAGCCCTAGAGAGAAGAAAACTCGAGGAGAACGCTGGGAAATCATCGGGTATTCATCGGAGGTAAGTTTCTTGACTCAAAAACATCATTTTATGGTAGAATTAACATCAATCTTCATGAATTTGGGTAGAAATTGTGAAAGATTGTGGCCTAGATATTGAAAACGAAAAATTGGGTTTTAAAAGCCCAATCGAACTCCAATTTTGATAAATTTTATATGTATGGACTCGTGGCGAGACGAGGGTTCTGGAAATATGAGTTTCGAAATTTTTCGAGATGTGGGCCCGGGGCTCGGGTTTTGCAAATTTTGTGATTTTTGATATTTTTCGAGTTCTTTCGATTGGGTTATGTTCCATTAGCCTATTTTGATATATTTGTACTAATTTTGACTTGTTTTGACGTGCGTGGATGCCGGTTCGAGGAGCTAAGGCGTCACGGGCATGAGTTTTTGTCGGTTCGAGGTGGGTAATTCTTGTAAATGATGTCCCGAGGGTTAGTAAACCCCGGACTTGCACATCTTAGTGCTGTGTTGAGGTGACTTGCACGCCGGATAACGGGCGTGGGGTAGAGCACCATTGGGGATTGTGACTTGGTCCGTCCCGCGTAATAAATAATAATACCTAATTGTTGAAGTGAATTGGACTAATTATCATGTTTGGGCTTCGTGCCAATTATTTGAGTCCTCACTGTTTTGATAACACTGTGCATATTTTATTATAATTTAAGGTTTAAAATGGGATTTTTGCTATTCATCATTCTTATAAGGTTATGAGAAACTTGAATAAGGTCTTAATAATATTTTAGCTGTGAGCTAATGTGATATTGTTGCTCGTAGGGCTTTCTTGATTATTTGTTAGACTGATTGGGGCCGAGGGCCATATGTTAGGACATGACATTTTATGTGAGCATATGCATACACATGCATGGATCGGACTGCACGCCGCAGTGGTATACGGATCGGGCTGCACGCCGCAGTGGTTGTGATATTAATATTGTGCTTGGGCCGTAGGAGCCCCTCCGGAGTCTGGACACCCCCAGTGAGCACGGGTACCCAAAAGGATCGGGCTACACGCCGTAGCGGTCATATGCATTGCATGGCATACATACATTGGTTTACGTGTACTACGTGGCATAACATTCTAGCACTCATACATTACTGGCACACATGCATTAGTTGCCTTATTGACCAGATCTCCTGGTGTAAATTGATAAGGAGTGCTGAGCCCGAGGGGCTGATTTGAGTGCGGACTTGCACTGCTTGATATTGTATCCAGGTATTGGCATATTATCATAAAAGAAAGTAGCTAAAAATTGAGATTTTCTAAATAACCTACTCACATATGCTGGAAAGGGATAACAAGATAGTTCTGTATTGTGTAGCATGAGATAGTGCCTATCGTGGTTTTCTTCCCTTCAGCATTATTTACTTTTATTACCCCTGAGTTGGAAGTACTCACACCCGACTCCCTGCACCTTGTGTGCAGATCCAGGTACATCACAGTGGAGCTGATCCTATTGCGGCTCGGGAGTGCTTTCGGACAGTCGAGGTAGCTGCCAGCGTTCGCAGGACCTGATTCTCCAGTTTGTCTATATTTTTTTTCTGATCATCCCACACTTGTGCACAGTTATACTCACTATTTACACTTGTATATTCCGTAGAGGCTCATGACTCTTGACCCTTCGGTCTATGGGAGTTGGCACGTGTGGGGACTTGGTTCCCTGTTTTTAATATGTATCTATCACTGTTGAATTATTTCCGTATGCTTAAATTGGATAAAGTGAGCTTATGGCTCCGTAATTGTTGTTAATTGGTCAGGCTGGCCTAGCAGTGTGCTGGGCGCCATCACGACCGGATTTGGGGTCGTGACAATTTATCAAGTTTAAGATAGTACTATCTAATACAAAAGGAATTTTATCTATGTGCCAACCGGCATGGCTTGTAATATCAGAAATGGAAAGTATCTGTTGATTCAGGGTTAAAGGTCCTTGTATTAAAGATCTCAGTGTAGTACCTGGTTTAATCCAAGGATCATTCCAAAGATTAATAAATTTTTCATTTCCAATTCTCCATTGTAAACCTTTTTGACAATTGTTCCATCCATTGAGGATATTAGACCAAGTATTAGAGTAATTTTTGTTATTACTATTAGAAGACTTATGTATGTATGTACTAAGAAGTATATTAACCCATAAGGCCTTAGGAGACTTAAAAACTCTATAGGCTAGTCCCGCAAGAATGGAATTATTTTTAATAGTAAGCTTCTGTATCCCTAATCCTCCAATAGCTTTATTAGTAGTAACTGAATCCCAATTAAGAAGATGTATTTTCTTTTTAGTTGAAGTAGTACCCCAAAGAAAATTCCGCTGATATTTCTCCATATTATTAATAATCTTCTTAGGAATTTTAATAAATTGCATAATATGATTCGGAAGATTATTAAGAGTTGATTTGATTAAAGTAGACCGACCAGATAAAGTTAGAAAATTTGTTTTCCAACCTGCCAGTCTATTCTTAAAATTATCCAAGAGGAATTGAAAATCCTCATTCTTAGGCTTATTATTAAACATAGGAAAGCCTAAGTATTTACCAAAAGAAGTACCTTCTTTAATGGAGAAAGATTGCGATATAAAGTTTCTATCATTAAGTGTTGTATTTTTAGAGAAGAAAACTTTAGATTTATCTAAATTTATTTTCTGTCCGGAGGTGGAAGTAAAGTATTGAAGTATATCAATTATAGTATGACAACTTTTAGTTGAAACTTTTGAAAGTAGAACAATATCATCCGCAAAAAGGAGATGCGATAAAGGAGGTCCCTTAGGAGTTAATTTAATAGGTTGCCACTGCAAATAGTCTACTGATAAGGAAATACTACGTGAAAGCATTTCCATACACATTATAAATAAGTAAGGTGACAAAGGATCCCCTTGACGAATGCCTCTTGTTTGTTTGAAAAAAGGAGTTCTATTTCCATTAAGGAGGATTGAGAAAGAAGAGGTTGTAACACAAGACATGATTAACTTAATCATGTAGATGGGTATTTCAAAGAATAAGAGAGTTCTACGAATAAAATCCCATTCTAATCTGTCAAAAGCTTTTTCTAAGTCTAACTTTAGAAGCATGTAAGATGCTTTCCCAGTTGTTCTTTTAAAGTAATTTAGCACTTCTTGCACTATTATAGCATTATCAGAAGCTCGTTTTCCCTTTTGAAAGCTAGATTGAGTAGGACCAATAATTTTTTCAATAATCATTTTCAACCTAGCAACTATCATTTTAGTGATTACTTTATATAAAGTATTACATAAACTAATAGGTCTATATTGTTGAATAGTAATAGGATTTTTAACCTTAGGAATAAGGCAAATAAAAGTTTTATTTAATTCAAAAGGTATTTGTTGATGATCCAAAATATCTAAACAGAAAGGAACAACTTTATGATTAACATCATTCCAATATTTCTGATAGAAAAAAGGATGTAGTCCATCCGGACCAGGAGATTTAAAAGGTTTAAAACTAAATAATGCTTTATAGATATCAGTATCATTAAAAGGTTGATTTAATTTAAGAATATCCTCATGAGTTAGACAATGAGGAGATAAGTCATTGTAATTCTTTTGAGAGATGACTTTGCCAGTATTATATAAGGAGTGGTAAAAATTAGTGATATGTTTTTCTAATTCATCTTGTTGTGAAATCCAGTTTCCTACTGAATCCCGAAGAGTACAAATTCTATTTCTTCGACGCCTATTAATAGTAGTTAGATGGAAATATTTAGTATTAGCATCTCCATCATTTAACCAATTTATTCTAGATTTTAATTTCCAAAATTGTTCCTCGCGTAGTAGTAAATTACTAAATTCTAAAGATAGATCTATTTCAAGTTTATGTAAGAATAAACTTGTAGGATAATGAGTTGACGATTGAATACCTGCTAATCTAGCCAACAATTTTCTTTTTTGTATAAAAATATTTCCAAAAGTATTCTTATTCCAATTAGTAGTAGCTTGTTGGAATATTTCTGTAGTTTTAGGAAGGGAATGGTTACTCGTCCATATATTACGAACTAAGTTATTAAAAAGAGGATGTGACGTCCACATTGTTTCAAACCTATAGATTTTTGGCACAAGTCTCTTAATAGGTATTAGATTAATAAGTAACGGACAGTGGTCCGAATAAGTTCTAGGTAAGTGATTAATGATAACATTAGGATATAAGTTTATCCAATCATAATTGGCAAGACATCTATCTAGTCTTTCTAAAATTTTAGTACCAGGCTTTCGTTTATTCGACCAAGTATACCGACTACCATTAAACCCTAAATCTAACAATTGACAATAGTTAATAAAATTTAAAAATCTATTGGCTTTAATGTTATTAATAGGAAGACCACCAAATTTTTCAGAATTTGTAGTAATTTCATTAAAATCTCCTGCTACTAACCAAGGTATATTAAAGCAATTCTTAAGCATAATAAGATTATCCCAAAGCCGTAGTCTTTCAGAGTATTGATTACTAGCATAAACAGCAGATAATAACCATAGAAATTTATAAGTACATACCTGGACTAAGTAGTGGATTTCTTGCTCAGATGTGGTTAATTCCGTGACTGTGATACCTTCTTCTTTCCAAAGAACAACCAAACCTCCTCTAAAACCTTGTGCTGGTACTTGAGACATATGTGTGAAATTGAAATCATCTCGAAGTATTGAGTGATCATGCATGTGAGTCTCTAGTAATATGACAAGGATTGGTCGATGATTATCTAATAAGGAACGAAAGTGATGCCTGAATTCTGGATTATGTGACCCCCTACAATTCCATACTATTATATTCATAAAATTAGGGTACATGTTTGGTTCCACTGGTACTGGAGATCCCTGCATGGGAAACAAAGGAGTCTGCTCTAGATTCATTATCGGAATGTTCAGTCGAAGAGTCGGAATAACTACCATTGCATATTTTCCTAATGCTTGATTCTGAGTTTGACGAATGTTTAGACTGCATTTTTCCAGATCTGGTGGACTATAACGACCCGGCCTGTCGTTACGGGAATTTCCACCCCGTTACCTTGCAATTACATATCTTATGCTTTTATAACAGTATTAGAGTATATCGGGTGAGTTAGGAGTGATTTGGATTGAAAATGAAACAAATAGCATGTTTGAAGAAAGCTTGAATATGGAAAGTCAACCAAGAGTTGACTATTGAGTTAGAGTGCTCGGAACCGGATTCTGATGATTCGACTAGTTCCGGGGGATCATTTATGACTTAGGAGAACAATCGGAATTGAATTCGGAGGTCCGGTGTAGTTTTAGGCTTGAATTGGCGAAGGTTGAATTTTGGCGAAATCCGGATGGTAGGTGATATTTTGATCCGAGGGTCGGAATGGAATTCCGACAATTTTTGTAGCTTCGTTATGTGATTTTGGATGTGTCTGCAAATTTTCAGGTCATTCGGACATCGTTTGATCGGATTTTGGATTGAATGTTAGTTTTGAAAGTTTTGAAGAAACTTAGGCTTGAATTCGTGTAGAAATGGTGATTTTGATGTTTAGTGTGGTGTTTTTATGATTGGAACAAGTTCGTATCATGTTTTGGAGTATGTTGGTGGTTTTCGTTGGGGTCCCGGGGGTCTCGGGATGAATCCGGGGGTCCAAACGGACCATTCTTGGCTAAAGAAGAGAGCTGGTTTGCTGTCATAAGTGCAGCAGAAATTTACTCTCTGCGATCGCACTAGTGATCATGCGATCGCGTAGAGTAATGGTGAAGGGGGAGAATTTTACCTTTCGCGATCGCAGAGATAGGGACGCGATCGCGTAAGGTCAAGAGCAGAAGCAACGCGATCGCAGGGTCACGGACGCGATCGCGTAGAGTTAACCGGGTGGTCATTGCGATCGCATGAGCATCTATGCGATCACGTAGAAGAGAAATGGGGTCCAGGGAAAAATGTGCTATGCGATCGCAGGAAGAGGGACGCGATCGCGTGAAGCCGGATGTTTGTACATCGCGATCGCGTGAGGGCAAAATGTTTGAACATCGCGATCGCGTGAGTAGAGTCGCGATCGCGTAGAGCAAATGGGTCTGGCAGAGAATTTAATCACAGAACAGAGGGGTTACGGGTTCATTAACCCAAAACGCCATTTTTGAGTTCTAGAGAGAGAAACTCACGGGAATTGCTGGGAATTCATCGGGGATTCATCGGAGGTAAGTTTTGTGGCTTAATTGCATCATTTTAGAATGAAATCCTTGGTTAAATTTCTGTAAATGGAAGATTAAAGGTGGGTTTGAGCCCTAGGCCTAAATTGAAGAAAAACACTGATTTGAGTGGGCAAATGGAGTCCGATTTTGGTAAATCTGACATTCCTAGACTCGTATTTAGACGAGGGTTCGAAATATGTAACTTTCATAATTTTTCGAGAAACGCACCAAAAGTCGGGTTTTGACAACTTGTGGGTTTTGATATAATTTGGGTTATTTCGAATGAATTTCGTGAAATTAGCATATATTGATGCATTCTCTATGATTTTGAGCAGATTTGGCACCCGTGGAAATTGATTTGCGAGGCAAGCGCAAGGAGGATTGAAGCTTCTACCGGTTCGAGGTGAGTGCTAGTAGTAAACAATGTACTGAGGGTTTGAAACCCCGTACTAGCACTTCACAGTACTATATTAAGATGAGACACGCATTCTATGACGGGCGTGGTGACATTGTGATTGGGGGTTCGGACTTAGTCCTTCCCGGCTAATAGAATACTGTGTTGTATGACTGCTAATGAGATTATAACTGTACAATTGGGCTAATAGCCATGTTTGGGGCCTTGTGCCGATCCGTAGAGCATTAGGGAACCTATAGAGCTAGGTGACCCTTATATCATGTTGGAAACATACACTCAGCCGTAGCTCTAACTGTATATCATAATATGAGCCCGTACTAGATGTGTACATTGAGAGAGATTATCCGGGGTGGAATTCCCTGTTCTAGCTGAGTGCGCGTGAAAGGCCAAGTGTATATTGACTGAGACAGGGTAAAGGAACCACTGTGATATATTATATTGGGTCTGAGAGGCCAAGTATATACTGACTGGGATAGGGTCGAGGACCCATTACGAGGTATTATATATATATACCTATATTGGATTGGGCTGCACGCCACAGCAGTATATATATTGGATCGGACTGCACGCCGCATTAATATACATGTAATATACATGTGGGACGGACTGCACGCTGCAGTATTATTGCGCTTGGGCCGTAGGAGCCCCTTCGGAGTCCGAGTCCGCACACATTCTCAGCGAGCACCGGTGTATATTATGGGATCGGGCTGCGCGCGCGCAACGTATAAATATATATACATATATATATTGGATCGGACTGCACGCCGCAGTATAATAGTGCTTGGGCCTAGGGAGCCCCTCCGAAGTCTGTATACACCCCCAGTGAGCGTCGTCGACGTTAAATGGAGCGGGCTGCGCGCCGCAGCGGTATATGTATTGGAGCGGGCTGCACACCGCAGCATTATACTTAATCATATCCTATTATCTACTTAAATACTTATACATTATAGACATAGGTATGTGTCTTTATATGTTGAGATGGCCGTACACCGTAGGGGTACGAGTGAGGGTTGGATCAGGTGTAGAATCTTGTAGAGATAAACATGGATTGGAGATTTGAGCACTTCTATAGTGATGACGTACCTGTGAGGGTTGTCTTAGAACTGCTAAGTGATAGCATATGAGTTCTTACCTTCAGTTATTATTTATTATTGTTACTCACTGAGTTGAAATATACTCACCCACTCCCCTGCACTTTCTGTGCAGATCCACAGGTGCCCGAGAGCAGTTGAGACATTGTAGCTGCTGATCCTTGTCTACTTTTGCGGAGATTACGAGGTAGCTGCCAGCGTCCGCAGAGCTTGTTTTCTCCTTCTTTATCATCTTGTTGATTTCCTAATTGCCTAGACTTGGTTGTAGTAGGATGCTATTCTGTAGAGGCTCAATCTCGTGACACCACGATATATTTGGGACCGTATTTTGTATGTTTTACGTTACGGTTATCACCTGATATGATCATTTACTGTTAAGTTTAATTTGATTAATAACTGGCTGGTTTAAGGGATGATATGGTCGGGCTTGCCTAGCATTGTGTTAGGCGCCATCACGACCGGGGTTTGGGTCGTGACAAGTTGGTATCAGAGCCTAGGTTAACAGGTCTCGCGAGTCATGAGCCAGTTTGGTAGAGTCTCGTGGATTTGTACGGGGACGCCTGTACTTATCCTCGGAAGGTTGCAAACCTTTTAGGAAAGTTTCAATTCTTGGAATTCTTGTCGTGCGATTACTTTTGACTTGAACTGAACTTTGACACTCTATTCTCTCGCAGATGGCGAGAACTCGAGCTTCCGGACGTGGAGGACGACCACTACTACCACCATCTACAGGCCGTGGACGCGGCCGTGGTCGTGGCAGAGGTCGGGTAGCTGATGCAGTACCAGCTCACCCACAGCCCTAAGTTGTAGAGGTGCCAGCAGCACCAGTTCAGGCACCAGCTGTGCCCATTGTTATTCCGGGTCTATAGGAGACCCTGGCTTAGATACTAGCAGTTTGCACTAGCCTGGCACAGGAGGTTTCAGTTACTACTGCGGCAGCTGCATCAAGGACCGGGGGTGGTCATCAGACCCCCGCAGTACGCACTCTAGAGCCAGCAGTGCAGGGCATACAGACACCAGAGGCTCCTCCAGTTCAGCCTGTGGTTCCGGTTCAGCCAGCAGATCAGGTTCAGGGGGACAGGGTCCCAGCTATGACAGACGATGAGCAGCGTCGTCTTGAGAGGTTCACCAGGTTATCTCCTCCAGTGTTTACTGGTTCTCTGGGCGAGGACGCCCAAGGTTTTCTGGATAAGTGCCGTCGGATGCTTCATACGGCAGGGATATTGGAGTCCAGTGGGGTATCTTTCACTACATTTCAGTTTCAGGGACCAGCCTTCGCTTGGTGGGAGGCTTATGAGCGCCGCAGACCGGCAGGGGCAGCACCACTATCATGGCCGGAGTTCTCCACTATGTTCTTGGAGAAATGGGTGCCTCGATCTCAAAGAGAGAAGATGCGTAGGCAGTTTGAGGGTCTCCGTCAGGGGGACATGTCAGTGTCAGAGTATGAGATCAGGTTTACAGAGTTGTCCGGATATGCACCGTGGTTGGTTCATTCCAACAGAGAGAGGATTGGGCGCTTCGTGGACGGCCTCATTTATCCCATTCGTATTCCGATGACTCGGGAGAGGGTTTTGAGTCGTACATTTGAGGATGCTGTGGATATTGCTCGCGACATAGAGACAGATCGTCGCCGGGAGCGGGATGAGAGGGAGGCCAAGAGGCCTCGAGGAGCAGCTAGTTCCAGTGGCACTCAGACCAGAGGCCAGAGTCAGCAGAGCCGAGGTCGCTCTTTCAGGTCTTCGCAGTCGGGTCGCTCAGATCGTCGTAGATGGTCTCCTAGACGGGGTTATCAGGGTTCGCACCAGAGCCAGCCATCCCTCAGTGCCATGCCAGCTCAGAGTTCTTCACAGGCCCCATCCGCTCAGGGTTCATCTCGGCCTAGTTCATCAGCTGGCCACTCTAGCGCTAGAGGTCCTCATCAGTCTCAGTACCCAGCACCGGGAGTTGCTACGAGTGCGGAGAGTTTAGGCACCATCGTAGGGAGTGTCCCCGTCTTGTTTCCAGATCTTATCAGCAGAGGGGGCAGCCCTCGTCATCCGGTCCTTCTACTTCAGCACCCGCCCCGCCAGCTAGGGGTGAGGGTCAGACAGCTAGGGGTCGCTCTCGAGGGGGAGGCCGATCAGGCGGACAGGCTAGATGCTATGCTTTTCAGGGCCGATCTGAGGCTGTTGCTTCTGATGATGTCATTACAGGTATTATTTCAGTCTGCCACAGAGATGCCTCAGCATTGTTTGATCCCGGTTCTACTTATTCTTATGTGTCTACATATTTTGCTCCTCATTTGGGCACGACCCGAGGGAGTCTTGAGCTGCCAGTGCATGTATCTACCCCGGTAGGGGATACTATTGTTGTGGACCACGTATACCGGTCCTGTTTGGTCACTATTGGAGGTCTGGAGACCCGAGTAGACCTGTTGCTTCTCTGCATGATTGACTTTGATGTTATATTGGGCATGAATTGGCTATCTCCATGTCATGCTATTCTGGACTGTCATGCTAAGACAATCACTTTGGCTATGCCGGGCATTCAGAGGATCGAGTGGCGAGGCACGACTGAGTATGTACCTAGCAGGGTAATATCTTTCCTCAAGGCCCAACGAATGGTCGGGAAGGGATGTCTCTCTTATTTAGCATTTGTGCGGGAGGTCGAGGCCCAGACTCCTGGTATTGATTCTGTTCCCATTGTGCGAGACTTTCCTGATGTGTTTCCCTCAGACCTGCCGGGCATGCCGCCGGACAGGGATATTGATTTTGGTACCGATTTGGTGCCGGGCACTCAGCCTATTTCTATTCCTCCGTATCGTATGGCACCAGCTGAGTTGAAGGAATTGAAGGAGCAGCTCCGGGAACTCCTAGATAAGGGGTTCATTCGGCCGAGTGTGTCGCCGTGGGGTGCACCGGTCCTGTTTGTTAAGAAGAAGGACGGATCCATGAGGATGTGTATTGACTACGGGCAGCTAAACAAAGTAACAGTAAAGAATAAGTATCCTCTACCTCGTATTGATGATTTATTTGATCAGCTCCAGGGAGCTAGGGTGTTCTCGAAGATTGATCTTCGTTCAGGCTACCATCAGCTGAAGATTAGAGAGTCCGACATTATGAAGACTGCATTCCGGACCAGATATGGTCACTATGAGTTCCTTGTGATGTCTTTTGGGCTGACCAACGCCCCAGCAGCATTTATGCATATGATGAACAGTGTATTCAGGCCGTATCTTGATTCATTTGTGATTGTATTCATTGATGACATACTAGTCTACTCTCGTAGCCAGGGAGGAGCATGCTCGGCACTTGAGTATTGTGTTGCAGAGATTGAGAGAGGAGAAGTTGTATGCCAAGTTCTCCAAATGTGAGTTCTGGCTTGAGTCCATGGCATTCTTAGGGCACGTGGTGTCCTGTGATGGTATTCAGGTAGATCCGAGGAAGGTCGAGGCAGTGCAGAGTTGGCCCAGACCGACCTCAGTTATTGAGATCCGTAGCTTTCTGGGATTGGCAGGGTATTATCGCCGATTCGTTCAGGGGTTCTCTTCTATTGCTTCACCCTTGACTAGATTGACTCAGAAGGGTGTTCCTTTCTTATGGTCCGAGGAGTGCGAGAAGAGCTTTCAGAAGCTCAAGACAGCACTGACCACAGCACCAGTCTTGATTCTACCGACAGCTTCAGATTCTTATATTGTATATTGTGATGCCTCGGGAGTTGGCATTGGTTGTGTGTTGATGCAGGAGGGTAGGGTCATTGCTTATGCTTCTCGTCAGTTGAAGCCCCACGAGAAGAACTACCCTGTTCATGATTTGGAGCTAGCAGCCATAGTTCATGCTTTGAAGATTTGGAGGCATTACCCGTATGGTGTCTCCTGTGAGGTGTTCACGGATCATCGCAGCCTTCAGCACTTATTCAGATAGAAGGACCTTAATTTGAGACAGCAGAGGTGGTTGGAGTTGCTTAAGGATTATGACATCACTATTTTGTATCATCCGGGGAAGGCCAATGTGGTGGCCGATGCCTTGAGTCGGAAGGCGGTTAGTATGGGCAGCCTAGCTTTCATCCCAGTTGGGGAGAGGCCATTTGCTTATGATGTTCGGGCCCTAGCCAATCGGCTAGTGAGATTAGATATTTCGGAGCCGAGTCGGGTGTTGGCTTGTGTTGTTTCTCGATCTTCCTTATATGATCGCATCAGGGAGCGACAGTATGATGACCCACATTTGCTTGTCCTTAAGGACAGAGTGCAGCATAATGATGTTAGAGATGTGACTATCGACAGTGATGGTGTTCTGAGGATGCAGGGCCGTATATGCGTGCCCAATGTTGATGGTTTGCGGGAGTTGATACTTGAGGAGGCACACAGTTCGCGGTACTCTATTCACCCAGGTGCCGCAAAGATGTACCAAGACTTGAGACAGCACTACTGGTGGAGGAGAATGAAGATGGATATTGTTAGGCATGTAGCTAAGTGCCTCAATTGCCAGCAGGTCAAATATGAGCATCAGAGACCGGGCGGTGTTCTTTAGCGTATGGTTATTACCGAGTGGAAATGGGAGAGGATCACCATGGATTTTGTTATTGGGCTCCCTCGGACAGCGAGGAAGTTTGATTCTGTATGGGTGATTATTGATCGGCTGACTAAGTCCGCACATTTCATCCCAGTTAGTACTACTTACTCATCCGAGCGGTTGGCATCGATCTTTATTCGGGAGATTGTCAGGTTGCATGGGGTCCCAGTGTCTATTATATCTGACAGAGGCACTCAGTTCACTTCTCAGTTTTGGAGAGCATTTCAGCGAGAGATGGGTACGCGGGTTGAGTTGAGCACCGCATTTCACCCCCAGACAGACGGACAGTCTGAGCGCACTATTCAGATCCTGGAGGATATGTTGCGGGCATGTGTGATTGACTTTGGTGGTTCATGGGATGAGTTTTTGCCACTTGCCGAGTTTGCCTACAACAACAGCTACCAGTCGAGTATTCAGGTGGCCCAGTATGAGGCATTGTATGGCAGATGGTGTAGATCTCCCGTCGGATGGTTTGAGCCTGGTGAGGATAGATTGATAGGGACTGAGTTAGTTCAGGATGCTCCGGATAGAGCAAAGTTGATCCAGGAGAGGCTTCGCACAGCACAGTCTTGCCAGAAGAGTTATGCGGACCGTAGGGTTCGAGAGTTGTCTTTCATGGTTGGTGATAGAGTATTGCTGAAGGTTTCACCCATGAAGGGTGTCATGAGGTTCGGGAGGAAAGGGAAGTTGAGTCCCAGGTACATTGGTCCTTTTGAGATCCTCAGGAGAGTTGGAGAGGTGTCATATGAGTTAGCCTTGCCACCCAGCTTATCCAGCGTTCATCCAGTATTCCATGTGTCCATGCTCCGGAAGTACATCGGAGATCCGTCTCATGTATTAGACTTCAGTACCATTCAGCTTGATGGTGATCTATCCTATGATGTGGAGCCTATTGCTATTTTGGGTCGCCAAGTAAGGAAGTTGAGGTCGAAGGAGATTGCATCAGTTAAGGTTCAGTGGAGAGGTCGACCCGTAGAGGAGGCTACTTGGGAGGTCGAGCAAGAGATGCGGAGCAGATACCCTCAGCTATTCGAGACTTCAGGTATGTTTCTTGACCCGCTCGAGGACGAGCGTTTGTTTAAGTTGGGGAGAATGTAACGACCCGGCCTGTCGTTACGGGAATTTCTACCCCGTTACCTTGCAACTACATATCTTATGCTTTTATAACAGTATTAGAGTATATCGGGTGAGTTAGGAGTGATTTGGATTGAAAATGAAACAAATAGCATGTTTGAAGAAAGCTTGAATATGGAAAGTCAACCAAGAGTTGACTATTGAGTTAGAGTGCTCGGAACCGGATTCCGATGATTCGACTAGTTCCGGGGGATCATTTATGACTTAGGAGAACAATCGGAATTGAATTCGGAGGTCCGGTGTAGTTTTAGGCTTGAATTGGCGAAGGTTGATTTTTGGCGAAAACCGGATGGTAGGTGATATTTTGATCTGGGGGTCGGAATGGAATTCCGACAATTTCTGTAGCTTCGTTATGTGATTTTGGATGTGTCTGCAAATTTTCAGGTCATTCGGACATCGTTTGATCGGGTTTTGGATTGAATGTTAGCTTTGAAAGTTTTGAAGAAACTTAGGCTTGAATTCGTGTAGAAATGGTGATTTTGATGTTTAGTGTGGTGTTTTTATGATTGGAACAAGTTCGTATCATGTTTTGGAGTATGTTGGTGATTTTCGTTGGGGTCCCGGGGGTCTCGGGATGAATCCGGGGGTCCAAACGGACCATTCTTGGCTAAAGAAGAGAGCTGGTTTGCTGTCATAAGTGCAGCAGAAATTTACTCTCTGCGATCGCACTAGTGAGCATGCGATCGCGTAGAGTAATGGTGAAGGGGGAGAATTTTACCCTTCGCGATCGCAGAGATAGGGACGCGATCGCGTAAGGTCAAGAGCAGAAGCAACGCGATCGCAGGGTCACGGACGCGATCGCGTAGAGTTAACCGGGTGGTCATCGCAATCGCATGAGCATCTACGCGATCACGTAGAAGAGAAATGGGGTCCAGGGAAAAATGTGCTACGCCATCACAGGAAGAGGGACGCGATCACGTGAAGCCGGATGTTTGTACATCGCGATCGCGTGAGGAGAGTCGCGATCGCGTGAGGGCGAAATGTTTGAACATCGCGATCGCGTGAGTAGAGTCGCGATCGCGTAGAGCAAATGGGTCTGGCAGAGAATTTAATCACAGAACAGAGGGGTTACGGGGTCATTAGCCCAAAACGCCATTTTTGAGTTCTAGAGAGAGAAACTCACGGGAATTGCTAGGATTTCATCGGGGATTCGTCGGAGATAAGTTTTGTGGCTTAATTGCATCATTTTAGCATGAAATCCTTGGTTAAATTTCTGTAAATGGAAGTTTAAAGGTGGGTTTGAGCCCTAGGCCTAAATTGAAGAAAAACACTGATTTGAGTGGGCAAATGGAGTCCGATTTTGGTAAATTTGATATGCCTAGACTCGTATTGAGACGAGGGTTCCGAATATGTAACTTTTATAATTTTTCAAGAAACGCACCAAAAGTCGGGTTTTGACAACTTGTGGGTTTTGATATAATTTGGGTTATTTCGAATGAATTTCGTGAAATTAGCATATATTGATGCATTCTCTATGATTTTGAGCAGATTTGGCACCCGAGGAAATTGATTTGCGAGGCAAGCGCAAGGCGGATTGAAGCTTCTACCGGTTCGAGGTGAGTGGTAGTAGTAAACAATGTACTGAGGGTTTGAAACCCCGTACTAGCACTTCATAGTACTATATTGAGATGAGACACGCGTTCTATGACGGGCGTGGTGACATTGTGATTGGGGGTTCGGACTTAGTCCTTCCCGGCTAATAGAATACTATGTTGTATGACTGTTACTGAGATTATAACTGTACAATTGGGCTAATAGCCATGTTTGGGGCCTTGTGCCGATCTGTAGAGCATTAGGGAACCTATAGAGCTAGGCGACCCTTATATCATGTTGGAAACATACACTCAGCCGTAGCTCTAGCTGTATAGCATAATATGAGCCCGTACTAGATGTGTACATTGAGAGAGATTATCTAGGGTGGAATTCCTTGTTCTAGCCGAGTGGGCCTGAAAGGCCAAGTCTATATTGACTGAGACAGGGTCCAGGACCCACTGTGATACATTATATTGGGCCTGAGAGGCCAAGCACATATTGACCGGGATAGGGTCGAGGACCCATTATGAGGTATTATATATATATATATATATATATATATATATATATACCTATATTGGATCAGGCTGCACGCCGCAGCAGTATATATATTGGATCGGACTGCACGCTGCAGTAATATACATGTAATATACATGTAATATACATGCAATATACATGTAATATACATGTGGGACGGACTGCACGCCGCAGTATTATTGCGCTTGGGCTGTAGGAGCCCCTTCGGGTCTGAGTCTGCACACATTCTCAGTGAGCACTGGTGTATATTATGGGATCGGGCTGCGCGCCGCAGCAGTATAAATATATATACATATATATATTGGATCGGACTGCACGCTGCAGTGTAATAGTGCTTGGGCCTAGGGAGCCCCTCCGAAGTCTGTATACACCCCCAGTGAGCGCCGTCGACGTTAAATGGAGCAGGCTGCGCACCGCAGCGGTATATGTATTGGAGCGGGCTGCACGCCGCAGCATTATACTTAATCATATCCTATTATCTACTTAAATACTTATACATTATAGACATAGGTATGTGTCTTTATATGTTGAGATGGCCGTACACCGTAGGGGTACGAGTGAGGGTTGGATCGGTGTAGAATCTTGTAGAGATAAACGTGGATTGGAGATTTGAGTATTACTATAGTGATGACGTACCTGTGAGGGTTGCCTTAGAACTGCTAAGTGATAGCACAGGATTTCTTACCTTCAGTTATTATTTATTATTGTTACTCACCGAGTTGAAATATACTCACCCCACTCCCCTGCACTTTCTGTGCAGATCCACAGGTGCCCGAGAGCAGTTGAGACATTGTAGCTGCTGATCCTTGTCTACTTTTGCGGAGATTACGAGGTAGTTGCCAGCGTCCGCCGAGCTTGTTTTCTCCTTCTTTATCATCTTGTTGATTTCCTAATTGCCTAGACTTGGTTGTAGTAGGATGCTATTCCGTAGAGGCTCAGTCTCGTGACACCACGATATGGTTGGGACCGTATTTTGTATGTTTTACGTTTCGGTTATCACCTGATATGATCATTTACTGTTTAAGTTTAATTTGATTAATAACTGGCCAGGTTAAGGGATAATATGGTCGGGCTTGCCTAGCATTGTGTTGGGCGCCATCAAGACCAGGGTTTGGGTCGTGACATGGACATTTGAGTATGAACTTTTTTTCGTACTCCTCTTTTAGGTCGTAAAGAAGTATCCCTTTTAACCACCAAAAAAATGTCCTTGTCTCTCTCATTTCCAGTAGTGTTTGAGTTAACTCCCTTCTTGTGGGACTGTCTAGTACGGGTGATGATTGTGGAGGGGTGGTTGGGGGAGTTGCTGGTGGACTGAATGTATTCATAGGACTGAGTGGACTCGCATAAGGGGATAATGGGTTGAAGGAGTTTAGTGACTGGAACCAAAGAGCAAAGATTGGTCCCATATGATGTGGTGGGTAAAATGGTATTAGGCTGATGATTGGATTCATGTGAAGGTTTGTCGGATTCAATGGATGTTCCCATGGGTGGTTCGATGATGTTGTTTGAGAGTAAATTGGCAGAGGTGTTTGTGTTGTGAACCAGTGATTTTGAGTGTATGCTTCTAGTCCTAACCGCATCCCTTCCGTCACAATCTCTGCTAAGTGAGTCGGATTCTGGATAAGAAGTATCACCTCTTGGCCATTGAGGTCCATTGTGAATGTCAGTGCATGGCCTTGCAAGCCCATTTCCAACCATGATTGTAGAGGTTGGTCGGAGGCTATCACTTGAGAGATATAAATCAGAGGGATCATTGGATTTGGTAATTGTGGTGGTAATTGAGGGCCTTGCATGATCAAACGAGGGAGATAAAAGAGGTCGTTGTTGGTTATAGTGTTGTTCTGCATGGCTGCACAGTAAAGTTTGTGAAGGAGAAAATGTTTGTGTGTTCTCTTTTATTGAAGGAGACTGTTGTTTTATATGCTGATGTGTAGATAACGAAGAGGAATGGAAATTGCTGACTGTGTTACTATCTTGCCGTGTAGACAAGGTTGCATCTGAAGTGCAACGATTGTGTTTTAATGGAGAAAGAAGATTTGGTATTTTATCTTCTAAATTTACTGTAGCATGCAGATTAGTTGTAGGTTGATTAATTAAAAGTGTAGAGGTGTCAAGTAGGGACAAATCGTGTGCCGAGTTGTAGTGAAACGAGTGGTTTGTTTGGGAGGCAGATTTTCCAAGTGGATTGGTAAATTGATGTGGCAGTGTAGCGTGATTCTGTGGATTTGGTAAATTCGAAAGATTATGGCAGCTTTGAGGATTAAGAGGCACAGTAATTAAAGGCAAGTCAGTTGCCTGATTGGCTGAATTAGCCGGTGGTGGTGTAGAATTATTAAGCAAGTTAAGAGTATTATTAGGGAATTCATCAGTCATTAAAGACTGATTAGTTAAATTAGTTAAGCAGTTAATGTTATTATTAGTAGTTAGTTTATTTAGCAAATTATTAGTCGAATTAAGAGTATTTTTCATATTAATACCATGATTAAAAGAAAGATCCGACAAATGATTTTCAATTTGTGCCGGATAATCCTTTTGTGAATTATTCAATCCTAAGTCCAGTTTCTTCTGTGGTTGTGCTCCCATATCAACCAGCTTGTTCATTGATGCATGGTGATTTGTTCTTAGATAATTATTCCTTCGTTTAAACTCTAAAATGTGCCAGTCTTCATCTTTGCTTGAGTTTGTATTTTTTGAAATCAAACTAGAATTCAAACCCAGTGTTGATGTAGGCACACTTGAGCAGCTTTGTTTTGCATGACCAAAACATCCACAAGTCGTACAAAGGAGATTTATACCTTCATAATGTACTGGTTGCCTATGAAGACCAATGTTAACATGAGTTCTTAACGGTTTTTCCAAAGGCACTTCAATACAAATTCTTGCATATCTTCCTCGAGTGGTAGAAGATATACACGAATCCACCTTAAGAAGTTTGCCTAATTTGGATCCAATACGCTGAAGTATATCCAAATCATAAAACTCAGTTGGAAGTTCCGGAAGCCTTGCCCATAGAGCTGAATATGTAAGAGAAGTTGATGAAGCAATGAACTTAGGCTCCCAATGTCGGACGGATAGAAAATGGTTTAGTATGAACCATGGTCCTCCATGTAATGCGTTGATCATATTTTCTTCTTTTTGAAATTTAATAAGAAAAAAATCTGATCCAAGATGTGACGACCCAAAGGGTCATCACTTGTTTTATTAATCATTCCGAGCTTTTGAGGTCTTGAAAACCTCATTTATAGTTGCCTCGATTTGCGTGCACTGTCCGGGCACAAAGCTGGAAAAGATTTATGTTGAAATATGTGAAAAAGTAGAAGAATTTTGATATTAATATTGATATGGTTAACTTTGGTCAACATTTTTGGTAAACGGACCCGGATCCGTGATTTGACTATTTCAGAAAATCCGTAGAAAAATATGGAGCTTGGGCATATGTCCGGAATTGAAATCCGAGGTCTAGAACCCCGGTAAAAGAATTTTTCTGTTAAATTGTTTTCTGAAAATGTTTAAGGAAAATGAAACTGATTTTTTATTAAAAAGTACTGGTATCGGGCTCGTATTTTGGTTCCGACGCCCGGTACATGTCATATATATTGGTTAAGCGCTTCCTGTAAAGTTTGGTTGAAAACGGACGTCGTTTGACGTGTTTCGGCCTTAAATTGGAAAGTTTGGAAATTATGAAATCTAAAAGAATTCTTGAGCTTTAAGGCTCAATTCATTGATTTTGATGTTATTTTAGCGATTTGATCGCGCGAGCAAGTTCGTATGATGTTTTTGAGTTAGTGTACATATTTGGTTTGGAGCCCCGAGGGCTCGGGAGTGTTTCGGAGGTGGTTCGGGGTGTTTTTGGACTTAGAAAACCAGCAGATTTTCTGCAATTTTTACACAGACATTTTACCCTACGCGATCGCGGCCTTGTTCACGCGATCGCACTGCCTTGTCACGTTACTCAACGCGATCGCGGCTGTCTTCACGCGATCGCGAAGCTTTCCGTCTTCCTTCAACGCGATCGCAGCCGTCTGCACGCGATCGCGTAGCTTTCCGTTTTCCTTCACCGCGATCGCGACCCTTTTTACGCGATCGCGTAGTACAAATGTGCCACCCAGCGAAATTCTTCTACGCGATCGCAGCATTGTCCACGCGATCGCGTAGTGTTGAACATTTGCCTTCCGCGATCGCGATCCAATTCACGCGATCGCGTAGAACAAAATTCCGCCCAGTGATTTAATACCCCAAAACAGAACACTTACGGGATTTTATCCCATTTTCACAAAATCCTTTCTTCTCCACAACTTTTGGGCGATTTTTGAGGCATTTCTTCATCAAAGTTCATTGGGTAAGTATTGTTAACTTGTCTTCTTCATTTTTCATCAACATCAATCAAATCCTTAGGCTTAAACATGTATAAATTGGTTGGAAATTTGAGAAATGGGTATAGTTAGGGCTTTCAAAGAATTTGCGATTTAGACCTCGTTTTGGAGTCGAACTTAAGAACAAATTGTATATTTAAACTCATGGAAGATTGGGTGAACTTATTTTGGTTCGAAACTTGAGTTTCGATTATGTGGGCTCGGGGTCGGTATTTACTATTCCGGGCAGAATGTTGTAAAAATCATATTTAGCAATATGAACTAGTTTGTTAAGTAGAATTGATGATATTGAATCAATTGTGTATAGATACGATTGGATTGGAGTCAAATTCGAAAGGAAAAGGCATTGCTACGGATTGAATCGTTCGTAAACTTTCGAGGTAAGTGTTTGTTCTATCCTAGTTTGTAGGAATATGAATTTAGTTATGAATAAATTGTTGAATAAGAATTATTGGTGTTATACCGGTAATGAAGGTAAATTGTTGAAACTATTATAAATTATTGGTTTAAAAACCGGTAATTATAAATATTGTTGATATAGAGATTATTGGCTAAATGCCGGTAATATATATATAATTATGAAATGGGATCGTGTGGTACGCCGACCACTTATATAATAAGAAATGGGATCGTGTGGTACGCCGACCACGAATTGATTTAAATCTTGGCATTGGCCATAGTTGCCGGTAGCCTATTGATATATTTGGGAGCGGGTGGTACGCCTACCACAAGATATAATTTTTGATATATTTGGGAGCGGGTGGTACGCCTACCACAAGATATAATTTTTGATATATTTGGGAGCGGGTGGTACGCCTACCACAAGATATAATTACTGATATATTGGGAGCGGGTGGTACGCCTACCACAAGAGATAATTACTGTGATAGTTGGGAGCGGGTGGTACGCCTACCACGAGACATGAAATGAAAGAGGAAATTGAGACATGAAAGTAAGATTATTTTGGATATCTTGAGTTATTGAATATTATTTCAGAGCAGAGTATTTCTTTATAAATGTATTGTATATATATATATCTATATTGCAACTGTACAGGTTTAGGTGGGTGACTGGCCTTAGCCTTGTCACTAGTTCGCTGGGATAGGCCAGGCACTTACCAGCACATGGGGTCGGTTGTGCTGATACTACACTCTGCGCTCTTTTTGCGCAGATACAAGTTACGGACAGCAGCGGCGGCAGTAGCGACTTGTGGATTTCCCGATTACTGAGACTACGAGGTAGCCTTGCAGGCGTCCGCAGGACCCGTTGTCTCTTCTATCTATGCTTTTCATTCTGTTATCTCATGTAATCGAGATAAACAGCTTGTATTTTCTTTCAAACAATTATGTGTATTATTCTTAGAAGTTCGTGAGTATTGTGACACCAGTCTTGGGTAGTGTATCGGATTTGGATTTTTCTTTATCATATCTGACTAAGTCTTCCGCTAATTTTGATTATTCCGCTGTAATTTGTATGTTGTTAATAAGGAATTGGTTATTAATGGAGAGGTAATTAATATTTGGCTTGCCTAGCTTCTATTTAGTAGGCGCCATCATGACCCCGATGGTGGGAAATCCGGGTCGTGACAAGTTGGTATCAAAGCACTAGGTTGCATAGGTCTCACAACTCACGAACAACCTTAGTAGAGTCTGAAGGATCGGTACGGAGACGTCTGTATTTATCCTCCAGAGGCTGCATAGTTAGGAAAATATTCTCTTTATTCTTTCCAGTCGTGCGACTTGATCTTTTGAATGTTAATTGAACTTCTACTCTGTTCTTCCGCAGATGGTAAGGACACGTGCATCCTCATCTACTGACCAGCAGCCCGAGGTCCCAGCAGCGGCAGCTCCCGCTAGGGGTAGAGGCCGAGGTCGAGGTCGTCCTAGAGGACAAGGTAGGGGCAGAGCTCAGCCCCGAGCAGCAGCACGAGTGGCAGAACCTCGGGTTCATATAGAGGAGGAAATTCCAGCCCCAGCAGCTCCAGTAGGCCCAGCTCAGGTCCCAGGAGGAGCTTTATTTTCACAGGATCTTCAGGATGCTTTGGTCCGGATAGCAGGTTTTATGGATCATGTCACCAGAGCAGATTTATTACCGGTAGCACCAGCCACTTCTCAGGCTGGAGGAGGTAATCAGACTCCTGCTACGCGCACTCCAGAGCCAGTAATTCCCCAGGCTCAAGATCCTGTGATTCAGCCAGCTGAGGCGGTTCGACCTATTATTGCGACTCCGTCTAATGATGGTGTAGCCATGTCTGCTGATGCGTTGTGGAGATTGGACAGGTTTACCAAACTGTTCACTACCACATTCAGTGGCACTCCTTCAGAGGATCCACAGGACTTCCTATACAGCTGCCACGAAGTTCTCCGTACTATGGGTATTGTGGAGACAAATGGTGTGGATTTTGCTACTTTTCGGTTATCCGGTTCCGCCAAGACTTGGTGGAGAGATTATTGTCTAACCAGGCCAGCGGGATCGTCATCTTTGACTTGGGAGCAGTTTGCAGAATTATTCTTGGAGAATTTCCTTCCAGCAACTCAGCGGGAGTTTATGCGCAGACAATTTGAGCGTCTTCATCAGGGTTCTATGTCTGTCACACGGTACGAGACTAGGTTCGTGGACCTGGCTCGTCATGCTGTTATCATACTTCCCACAGAGCGGGAGAGAGTGAGGAGGTTTATTGATGGCTTGAATCAGCCAATTCGGCTACAGATGGCTATGGGTGCAGGAACTGAAATCACTTTTCGGGAGGCGGCTAATGCAGCCCGCCGGATAGAGATGGCTCTGTCACAGGGAGCGAGACATGGATCAGATAAGAGATCTCGTAATTCTGGTAGATTCAGTGGTACCTCGTCTGGAGATAGAGATTTTTATGATAGAGGCCATCCTCCTAGGCCTTATCGGTCAGCTCTTCAGGTTTCTCATGATGCTTCAGGTGATCGTAATTCTCAGCCACGCTACTCTGATCAGCAGCCTATCAGTGCACCACCACTTCGCCATTTTCAGCAGTCGAGGGCTTGTTTTACGTGCGGTGATTTTAGGCACATTGCAAGGTATTGCCCTCGAGCTTCTGACAGATCTCACCAGCAGGGTTCTCGTGCCATGATTCAGGCCCCAGTTCCCTCACAGCCTGCCCAGCCAGCTAGAGGCGGAGGTAGAGGACATAGAGGTGGAGGTAGAGGTCATAGAGGTGGAGCTCAGACCGATAGAGGTAGAGACCAGCCAGCAGCTGATCGTCCTAGAGATACTGCTCGGGGTGGTGGGGCACAGCCCCGATGTTATGCACTTCCCGCCAGACCAGAGGCTGAGTCTTCTGATGCCGTCATTACAGGTATTATTTTGGTTTGTGATAGAAAGGCATCAGCATTATTTGACCCTGGGTCTACATATTCGTATGTGTCTTCCTATTTTGCACCATACTTGATTCAGCCCGGTGATCCACTGAGTGTTCCTGTTCATGTGTCTACACCAGTAGGCGACTCTATTGTGGTTGATCGAGTTCATCGGTCATGTATTATAGTAATTGAGGGTCTCGAGACCCGTGCTGATTTATTACTCCTAAATATGGTGGACTTCGATATTATACTAGGCATGGACTGGCTATCTCCGTATCATGCTATTTTAGATTGCCATGCCAAGACTGTGACTTTAGCCCTGCCGAATTCGCCTCGTATAGAGTGGAAAGGAATTTCAGGTCATACTAGCCGTAATGTTATTTCTTATGTTAAAGCTCGGCGTATGGTTGGAAAGGGATGCTTGGCTTATTTGGCCTATGTCCGTGATTCTAGTGCTGAGGTTCCTTCTATTGACTCTGTGCCCGTGGTTCGCGAATTTCCTGAAGTATTTCCTTCAGACTTGCCAGGTATGCCGCCCGATAGGGACATTGATTTTTGCATTGATTTGGCTCCAGGCACTCAGCCCATTTCCATTCCCCCATACCGTATGGCTCCGCCGGAGTTAAAAGAATTGAAGGAACAGTTGCAGGATTTACTTGAAAAGGGTTTCATTAGGCCCAGTGTTTCGCCGTGGGGTGCACCCGTATTATTTGTAAAGAAGAAAGATGGTTCGATGAGAATGTGCATTGACTATCGACAGTTAAACAAGGTGACTATCAAAAATAAATATCCACTTCCGCGAATTGATGATTTATTTGACCGGCTTCAGGGTGCCAAGGTATTTTCAAAGATAGATTTGAGATCTGGCTATCATCAGCTGAAGATTAGGGCATCTGATGTCCCTAAGACAGCGTTCCGCACTCGGTATGGACATTATGAATTTCTGGTCATGTCTTTTGGGTTGACAAATGCTCCAGCGACTTTTATGGAATTAATGAATCGGGTGTTCCGGCCTTATTTAGACTTGTTTGTAATAGTCTTCATTGATGACATATTAATATATTCCCGCAGTCAGGAGGAGCATGCGCAACATCTCAGAGTGGCCTTACAGACTCTGAGAGATAGCCAGCTATATGCAAAATTTTCAAAGTGTGAATTTTGGCTAAGTTCAGTTGCATTCCTGGGTCATATTATGACGGCAGCAGGTATTCAGGTTGATCCAAAGAAAATTGAGGCAGTCAAGAGCTGGCCTAGACCGACATCAGCCACGGATATTCGGAGTTTCTTGGGGTTAGCGGGTTATTACCGCCGATTCGTAGAAGGATTTTCTTCTATTGCAACCCCACTGACCAGATTGACCCGGAAGGGTGTTCAATTTGAATGGTCCGATGAATGTGAGGCGAGCTTTCAAAAGCTCAAGACAACCTTGACCACAACACCGGTATTGGTTTTACCCACAGGTACGGGACCTTATACTGTTTATTGTGATGCTTCCCGTATTGGGCTTGGTGCGGTGTTAATGCAGGATGGCAAGGTTATTGCCTATGCTTCGAGGCAGTTGAAGATTCATGAGAAGAACTATCCAGTGCATGATCTAGAATTGGCGGCGATTATTCACGCATTGAAGATCCGGAGGCATTATTTGTATGGTGTAGCATGTGAAGTGTACACCGATCATAAGAGTCTTCAGTATTTGTTTAAGCAGAAAGAGTTGAATATGAGGCAGAGAAGATGGCTAGAGTTGCTAAAAGACTATGATGTTACTATTTTATATCACCCAGGTAAGGCCAATGTGGTGGTCGATGCATTGAGTAGAAAGTATGCCAGCATGGGTAGTCTCGCATACATTCCGGTCAGTCAGAGACCATTAGCTCTAGATGTCCAGGCCTTAGCCAATCGGTTCGTGAGATTAAACATTTCTGAGCCTAGCAGGGTGTTAGCCCGCACGGTCGCTCATTCTTCTTTATTAGAGCGTATCCGTGAGAGGCAATTTGATGATCCTCATTTGCGTGAGTTGAGAGATACAGTACAGCGGGGAGGTGCCACACAGGTAAATCTAGATGATGATGGGATATTGAAATTGCAAGGTCGAGTTTGTGTGCCCAATGTCGAAGGGATTCGAGAGTTAATCTTAGCAGAGGCCCACAGTTCGCGGTATTCTATTCACCCAGGCGCCGCGAAGATGTATCAGGACTTACGTCAGCACTATTGGTGGCGCAGAATGAAGAAAGATATCGTTGCGTATGTCGCTCGGTGTCTAAATTGTCAGCAGGTGAAATATGAGCACCAGAGACCTGGTGGTGTATTCCGGAGGATTGAAATTCCCGAGTGGAAATGGGAGCGGATCACTATGGATTTCGTTACTGGACTTCCTTTGACTAGAAGGAAATTTGATGCTATTTGGGTCATTGTTGATAGGCTGACCAAGTCAGCACACTTTATTCCAGTATCTGTCTCCTACTCGTCGGAGAGGTTAGCGGAGGTTTACATTAGGGAGATTGTTCGTCTCCATGGAGTGCCAGTATCTATTATCTCTCATCGGGGTACGCAGTTTACCTCGCGGTTCTGGAGAGCGGTCCAGCAGGAGTTAGGCACCCAGGTTCAGTTGAGTACAGCATTTCATCCTCAGACGGATGGCCAGTCCGAGAGGACTATTCAGATTCTTGAGGACATGCTTCGAGCCTGTGTTATTGATTTCGGAGGTTCGTGGGACCGGTTTCTGCCATTAGCAGAGTTCGCCTACAATAACAGTTACCAATCTAGCATCCAGATGGCTCCGTATGAGGCGTTATATGGTAGGCGATGTCGATCACCAGTTGGATGGTTTGAACCGGGAGAGGCTCGGTTGTTGGGTACAGATCTAGTTCAGGAGGCCTTAGATAAGGTCAAGACTATTCAGGAGAGATTACAATCAGCTCAGTCCAGGTAGAAAACTTATGCGGATCGTAAGGTTCGAGATGTAGATTTCATGGTTGGCGAGCGAGTATTGCTCCGAGTGTCGCCTATGAAGGGCATGATGAGTTTCGGGAAGAAGGGCAAGCTCAGCCCTAGGTATATTGGTCCATTTGAGATTCTAGACGAGTGGGAGGGGTGGCTTACAGACTAGCTCTGTCGCCTAGCTTATCAGCTGTGCATCCAGTTTTTTATGTATCTATGCTTCGGAGATACCACGGCGATCCCACACATGTGTTAGACTTCAGTATTGTCCAATTGGACAATGATCTATCTTACGAGGAGGAGCCGGTAGCCATTCTAGACCGGCAGGTTCGACGGTTGAGGTCGAAGAGTTATCCTTCTGTGCGCGTTCAGTGGAGAGGTCAGCCTCCTGAGGCATCGACCTGGGAGTCCGAGTCTGTTATGCGGAGCCGCTACCCACACTTGTTTCCCGACTCATGTACTTCTTTCTTTTGTCCGTTCGAGGACGAACGGTTGTTTTAGAGGTGGAGATTGTGACGACCCAAAGGGTCATCACTTGTTTTATTAATCATTCCGAGCTTTTGAGGTCTTGAAAACCTCATTTATAGTTGCCTCGATTTGCGTGCACGGTCCGGGCACAAAGCTGGAAAATATTTATGTTGAAATATGTGAAAAAGTTGAAGAATTTTTAATATTAATATTGATATGGTTGACTTTGGTCAATATTTTTGGTAAACGGAACCGGATCCGTGATTTGACTATTTCAGGAAAATCCGTAGAAAAATATGGAACTTGGGCATATGTCCGGAATTGAAATCCGAGGTCTAGAACCCCGGTAAAAGAATTTTTCTGTTAAATTGTTTTCCGAAAATGTTTAAGGAAAATGAAACTGAATTTTGATTAAAAGGTACTGGTATCGGGCTCGTATTTTGGTTCCGACGCCCGGTACAGGTCATATATATTGGTTAAGCGCTTCCTGTAAAGTTTGGTTGAAAACGGACGTCGTTTGACGTGTTTCGGCCTTAAATTGGAAAGTTTGGAAATTATGAAATCTTAAAGAATTCTTGAGCTTTAAGGCTCAATTCATTGATTTTGATGTTATTTTAGCGATTTGATCGCGCGAGCAAGTTCGTATGATGTTTTTGAGTTAGTGTACATATTTGGTTTGGAGCCCCGAGGGCTCGGGAGTGTTTCGGAGGTGGTTCGGGGTGTTTTTGGACTTAGAAAACCAGCAGATTTTCTGCAATTTTTACACAGACATTTTACCCTACGCGATCGCGGCCTTGTTCACGCGATCGCACTGCCTTGTCACGTTACTCAACGCGATCGCGGCTGTCTTCACGCGATCGCGAAGCTTTCCGTCTTCCTTCAACGCGATCGCAGCCGTCTGCACGCGATCGCGTAGCTTTCCGTTTTCCTTCACCGCGATCGCGACCCTTTTTACGCGATCGCGTAGTACAAATGTGCCACCCAGCGAAATTCTTCTACGCGATCGCAGCATTGTCCACGCGATCGCGTAGTGTTGAACATTTGCCTTCCGCGATCGCGATCCAATTCACGCGATCGCGTAGAACAAAATTCCGCCCAGTGATTTAATACCCCAAAACAGAACACTTACGGGATTTTATCCCATTTTCACAAAATCCTTTCTTCTCCACAACTTTTGGGCGATTTTTGAGGCATTTCTTCATCAAAGTTCATTGGGTAAGTATTGTTAACTTGTCTTCTTCATTTTTCATCAACATCAATCAAATCCTTAGGCTTAAACATGTATAAATTGGTTGGAAATTTGAGAAATGGGTATAGTTAGGGCTTTCAAAGAATTTGCGATTTAGACCTCGTTTTGGAGTCGAACTTAAGAACAAATTGTATATTTAAACTCATGGAAGATTGGGTGAACTTATTTTGGTTCGAAACTTGAGTTTCGATTATGTGGGCCCGGGGTCGGTATTTACTATTCCGGGCAGAATGTTGTAAAAATCATATTTAGCAATATGAACTAGTTTGTTAAGTAGAATTGATGATATTGAATCAATTGTGTATAGATACGATTGGATTGGAGTCAAATTCGAAAGGAAAAGGCATTGCTACGGATTGAATCGTTCGTAAACTTTCGAGGTAAGTGTTTGTTCTATCCTAGTTTGTAGGAATATGAATTTAGTTATGAATAAATTGTTGAATAAGAATTATTGGTGTTATACCGGTAATGAAGGTAAATTGTTGAAACTATTATAAATTATTGGTTTAAAAACCGGTAATTATAAATATTGTTGATATAGAGATTATTGGCTAAATGCCGGTAATATATATATAATTATGAAATGGGATCGTGTGGTACGCCGACCACTTATATAATAAGAAATGGGATCGTGTGGTACGCCGACCACGAATTGATTTAAATCTTGGCATTGGCCATAGTTGCCGGTAGCCTATTGATATATTTGGGAGCGGGTGGTACGCCTACCACAAGATATAATTTTTGATATATTTGGGAGCGGGTGGTACGCCTACCACAAGATATAATTTTTGATATATTTGGGAGCGGGTGGTACGCCTACCACAAGATATAATTACTGATATATTGGGAGCGGGTGGTACGCCTACCACAAGAGATAATTACTGTGATAGTTGGGAGCGGGTGGTACGCCTACCACGAGACATGAAATGAAAGAGGAAATTGAGACATGAAAGTAAGATTATTTTGGATATCTTGAGTTATTGAATATTATTTCAGAGCAGAGTATTTCTTTATAAATGTATTGTATATATATATGTATATGGAATTCTACAGGTTTATGTGAGTGTCTGGTCCTAGCCTTGTCACTACTTTGCCGGGATAGGCCGGGCACTTACCAGCACATAGGGTCGGTTGTGCTGATACTACACTTCTGTGCATTTTTGCACAGGTCCAGGTTTTGAGCAGCAGCAGCGGCAGTAGCGACTTGTGGATTTTTCGACTACTGAGACTACGAGGTAGCCTTGCAGGCGTCCGCAGGACCCGTTGTCTCTCCTATCTATGCTTTTCATTCCGTTATCTCATGTAATCGAGATAAACAGCTTGTATTTTCTTTCAAACAATTATGTGTATTATTCTTAGAAGTTCGTGAGTATTGTGACACCAGTCTTGGGTAGTGTATCAGATTTGGAGTTTTCTTTATCATATCTGACTAAGTCTTCCGCTAATTTTGATTATTCCGATGTAATTTGTATGTTGTTAATAAGGAATTGGTTATTAATGGAGAGGTAATTAATATTTGGCTTGCCTAGCTTCTATTTAGTAGGCGCCATCATGACCCCGATGGTGGGAAATCCGGGTCGTGACACTAGATCAATCAGTGTAATATCTTCTGATGCTTTCCATATTTCTATCAGTTTCTGTTTTAAAAGATGATGAACAATTTTCCTCCCAAATAGCTTAATAATAACCGAAAATTTCCATGGCTCATATAACCGAGATTTGTCATAAGTTGTAATTGGGATAAAATTGTCTTCATCTTCATCAGAGAAGGAAGTTTCATCCGCTAAATCTAGCACAAGATCTTGTTTAGGTTGATTCTCTAAGTTTGGAGTAATAGAAGTGTCCTTTAAAAGAGTTTGAAGAAAACTTTTTTGTTGATCGGAAGATTTAGGCTCATCAATTTGCATTGAACCTATATCAGGAGGATCATGTTTTTGATGTAGTTCAGCAGTTAGACTAGAAGGATTCATGAAGGGAAGCAAACTTTCTTCAATGCAACGTCGACTCCAACGACTTTCTAACTCTTAGGTGGACAATACTTTACAATGGAAAGGAACGATTTTTCTTAATATAATATTTTTGCTATTATATTTTAATTTAATGAAGTAACATGATATCTTATTTATTAAATGTGAATAGATAATATGTTGTTCTCAATTTCTGAATGATTATGCAAAGTCAAATCAAGATATTATCATAGTAAAAAAATATTGTACAATAATATATTGTTTTATTATTTTCTTGCTTTCATATTAAATTAAAATTAAGAAATATAATTTGTGAAGAATAACTAGGTCATTTACTTATTGTTCTAAGTAAAATAAAAGAATATGAGTTCATTTACTTCTTTTAAATGAATAAAACTTTATTTATTAGATTTTCTCACTTGAATTATGTAGTACATTATTATATTTAAAAGATAAAAATCAATTAAGATTACATTAAAAAAATATTGAGAACAAATAATTGAGCTTTTGAATTAATTAATTAGAAAAAAGTTTCTGAATTCTTTGTCAAATTCATCATATAAGTAATACTATTTGTCAACTTCACGAAGCTATTACGGTACATAAATTTTATTTTTTTAGGAAGAGCATTAATAGTAAAAGAATCAGAAAATAGAGTAAATTGGCTATACTATAGTTTCAAGACTCTTATTTAATAAAAATATAAATTTATAATATCAAAGATAAAATAGAAAGATTAATGTAAATGAGTTATAATCTTTTTTCTTTTTCGCATTAAGTTCTATAAATGAAAATGTATCACTATTTTTTATTATATTAACATATTTATTATAAATATTAACTCAATATTAGTTATTTTTAGACTTTATATGGTCACTTTAATTTTTTTAGGAGGTATATGACCAATTTTTTCATTCACAAATCTCTAAAAGACCAAAAAAAGTTAATTTATTATTTATTTTATGTGATAAGTCTTTGAACAGTCGTGGTAAAAGTAATTATATATTTATTTTTTCATGTATTAGGTCACAAAAATAATAAAAGTTTTCATAAGATATTCCCACATAAGTTCTCAGAGTAAAAATAAGACATATCAAAACTTTTGCATGTGATTTCTTTATTTTTAAGTTGGCTAACTGGAAATACATACTAATATTTATTAATTTTATTGCCTAATTGTATCTACGTATCTTTTAATAAATTTAGTACTTATAGATATGGGTACACGTGCAAAGCGCGTACTCTAAAACTAGTAATTCAAATAATTTAAATATTTGACATGATTAGTGTCCGCGCATCCGTGCGGGTACTAATACTAGTTTATATGAAATCAAACAATTACTATATTTAAAAGATATAAATCAAAATAAAAAGTCAATATTAATTTACCATAATTAAGTACTAAAATTTTCTGTATGAAACATATATTTCGTATTCATTCGTTTGGGACAAACATCCTTTGTAAATAAATATTTTTCCGTTATAATATTAGATGGAGTGAACAAAAGGTGTAAAATTTGGAAAAAGAAATAAAAAAGGGTAAAAGTTCAAAGGGAGGCCCTCTCGCAAGAACACCAAAATATCTGGCTGATATTTGCCGAAGATATTATCGTTCCCGCTGACGTGGCGACGGGCCATGTACTACAAAGTGGAAAAGCGTCGCCACGTAAGAATTTCGTGGGCCCCGCCACCGTAAGAAGACCCGCTTTATCAGTCGCCTCTTCAAGTGCCTAAATCCTTCCCCCAAACTTCAAACGCAGAGATTTTTTTTTGCTCTTATTTTTTGAGATCTTACATACTTCAGAGATCAGAAATGGAGGAAATTTATAGGAGGGAATCGTTGGCGTCGTCAGAAAATCCGTCGGAGATTTGCACTGCTGAGTTGACTCGGTCGTATTCCAGCGAGTCTTCTTCTCCGATTGAGAATTCCAACGATGATTTGCTTCACAGTGGAAATGCAACCACGGTAATTATATTTTTTCCACTTTTTCTCCTTGTAATTCGTGTGTCTTTTATATATTCAGATAGGATTTGCTTAGTTTATTATTTATTTTTTTCTTTAAGACTTTGGTGAACAGCTGTAATACAATTTGCTAATAGATCATGTAGTTGATTATATTTTCGTGTTTATTTTTGTAAATCAGAAAGGTATTTTTGCTTAGATTTTGAGAATTTCCAAAAATGATTTGCTTCAGAGAAGAAATGCGGCCATACTTTTTACTTTTTCCTGATAAATTTCCGTTTATCTTTCAATTTTTCTGTATTTAGCTATTTGACTAAAACTCTTCTTTCTCAATTGCGATGACTATATGATGCAGCTGTAACACAACTTGCTGAAAATGTTACGTAGTTGATTAGATATTCCTGTATCAGGTAGATGTATGTTTAGTTGTTTCAATTAGTTAATTCAATTTTCGTGCATCTTTAACTGTTTATGTACGCATATGTGTATTTTTTTCTCAATTTTTTTGAGATTTTTGATGTGTCTGTAACACAATTTTCTGAAAATGAAGTGGTTGACATTGATTAAACTCAAGTGCCCTAGATACTTGATTTAATTATTTGTTAGGTCCATAGTTTTACTATAATAGAAAATTTATGCTGGTGACCGTCTGCATCATTGTAGTCCACATGCTATTATAGCCAGCACAAAACCTAGAGAAGATATAAGAAGGATATTTGTTGCATACTTAGTAGAGCTGGATGAAGAAATTTCAAACAAGTTTATTGTTAATTTCAGAGATCCCAGCTGAGAGAAACGTAGAGAGGTTCTAGAAGCTGAGATGTGAGTGAATTGGAGAAGTAGAAAATGTCTTCATTGAATGTTGTCTGAAAGTACACCACATGTAGTCCTTTTTATACAGTCATTACAACCTCCAGTTAACCAAATAACCATGCTAGCTTAAGTACTAAATAACCACCGACTTTAGCTTCAACTAACTGCACTGTAAAGAATATTCTACTCTTAACCATTCACTTTTTTAGAGATCGTATTGACAGTTCTATATGTGGTCTGTGTTATGCTTAATTAATCTCTGCTTCTAACTGTGTTAGTGTGTAAGTGTGATTTGTTGTACGATGAAAAGACTGGACTATCCCAAATAAGAAGGTGTAAAGTGTTTTATAATTGGAAAAGAAGAGTGCTCCTCATTATTGAATTTGGTTAGAAAAAAAATAGACTTTTGCTCTGTAAATATATGTCACCTTTAAAATACCACAGAGGCACAGTCTGCAATTTTTGCTTACAACTTCTGTAGCTGTGAAGCCGCAGTGGAGTTGTAACAAACATCAATCATCTTGTTGTTCTAGTGTGCCTGCATGTATTATTCTTCTCCATTTTGATCTCTCTCTTTCTTTGGTGTCGGGGGTGAGGGGATGGGGGGTGGGGGTGGGGAGGTTAACTCATATGACCAGGAACTTTTGTGAATGCTTGTCATGAGATGCTTTGCAAAACGAGCAAATTGAAACTGAACTAGGAGGAAGTAGAGGATAATTGATGAATTTAATCTTCCTCTCATGATATAGCCATTTGCTACTTCTCAAGAAAAGATTTGCACCCATAGATGTGGCTTAGTGGTTAATGAAGTGGTTTGAGAATCTGAGGACTCGGGTTCAAATTCCAGCGGAGATAAAAAAAAACACTAAGCGATTTCTTCCCATCCAAGCCTTGGTGAATAGAGTTACCTGATATACATTGTTGGAGGGAGGTAGCTAGTATCTCATGAAATTAGTTGAGGTGCGCGCAAGCTGGCCAGGATACCACAGTTATCAAAAAAAGAAAAGAAAAGAAAAGATTTTCCTTTGTGCAGTACCTGACACACGAGAGACTTTCACATTTTTATTAGATTTTCAGGTATTCAAACTAATCAATAGAAGGCTGGCTGTTGATTACTTCATATTAAATCTAAAATGGTTTTGTGGTGTTTTTGGTGTATCTTAGTATAGAATTGACATAACTGGCAAAATCGTCTTTTGTAATTATCACTGATATGTGTTGAATCACTCATTTTAAGTAGTAGATAATCATATTTTACAAGTCAAAACTGCAGAAAATCATTTATTACATTGTCACTTTTAGAACACACTCTTCTTAAATGCTATGAGTCATTATTCATTAATAACAAAATATAGCCAAGTATTCTGATAACTAAAGTGAAAGTTTATATCTATCATAGCAACCAGAACGTGCCTAAAAAAATTTACAAAAATGCTGGACCCGATTCTTCAGGAATTGCAGGGGATCCTGGGAATCCAGCATTTGATCAAATTCACATACTACCTGATTTATGCACCAAAAAGGCAGATCCTCAAGACTTAGGGAAAATTCTAATGCAAAATTTGCTTGTTGACGCATTAAAGTACGAGCTACCCTTTTACCCTGTGCGTTTTTTTTGTTGTCCTCTTAATATATTTTTATGTGCTTGATTCCCTCATGTCCAGCTGAATTGACTTGTCAAAGCTTCTCCATTTGCCACTCCCCTTTCATATTCCTATCATGGATTATTCCCATTCATTTATTTACACCTACACTTTTCCATGAAACAGATCATCTGTATAAGGTGCTATATAATTTAGCCATGGTAGCCATGATATCCTAGAATTTTCCTTAACTGGTGCAGTCGTGGGATTAATTTAGCAGATAAACTGGACATATTTGAAAATTTGATCTTCAGGAAGGTTAAGGACACATTCTCTTATCACCGGCAGCCCCGATGTTACTATGATCATGAGTAGGAGTGGCAAACGGTACGGTCGGGTTGGATATGATTCGGGTCGAAAACGGGTTAAAAACGGATCAATTATCCGACTCAACCCATATTTAATACGGATAATAACGGGTTAACCTGCGGATAACATGGGTAACCATATTATCCATGGCTTCTTGCATATGATCACTTTTGGGAGAATTCTTAATCTCCCTAACTTGAGAAACTGCCAGTTAGAGGCTTTACAAATATAAAAGTTAGACCAGTTGGTTATCCATTGATTATCTATTTTCTAAATGGATAACATGGTTCTTATCCATATTTGACATGTTTTTAAAAAGTTCATTATCCAATCCATTTTTTAGTGGATAATATGGGTGTTTAATTGTGTTCTTTTAACCATTTTGTCACCACTAATCACGAGCTATGGGAGCCAAGCTGATAGAAAGCTGCAGTTGAAATTTTGATATATTTCTCTTTCACCAACCTGTTAAAAAGTTTAGAAAATTCACAGATTTGCATGTTTCACATATTGACTTCAGGATGAGTGCATGGGATGGACAAATGAGAAGCATAATTCATTTCTTGATTGTCTTGAAGCATCATTCATTGAGCAGTTGCACAGATCAACAGTTTTGCGTGCTGGTCGTGTGGAGCTGAACAGGAGTTGCAGAAATTTGTCTCAAAAGCTGTTTGCTCCCTGTGATAAAGCTTCTATGCAGGTCAGAAAATCAACAATAGTTACAATTTTTGTTTCTGGAGCTATAAGATATACTATCATTTAGCTGCTATGCTTAGAAGAACCTGAACCTCGCTCCATATACCCACTCCACAACTCCCCAAAAAAAAAATCTTGCTTGAGAGTTTCTTTCTTATTTTCCAGTTTACTGCTGAGCGAGATGGGTGTTGGAAGATCAATATTGAGAGCGACCAACCTGAGCTGTTTGTTAGGAAGGGTGATGAGTTCCATCACGTTACGGACCTCCAATTATGTTCTAGACTCCCTACTGAGGAAAATCAAAGGAGAGATAAGAGGACTTCATCTCATGTACGTAGAGAAAGATCAGACCTGCTCTTTCCCCCTCCTGCAGAACTTCAGAAACCAGTTAGCAGAATCGCTGGTAAGCACTTGTAACATCTATGTGCAGATTCTTCTTACTTCAGGAGTTAAGGTTTTAGTTGTTTTAGCATATTGTTTATGCCAAACTAGTAATATTTCCTCCTGTTGTTCCTTCTTTGGGTAATGCAAGGCATGTTTGGAGAAATAACCAGCAAATCTGATGGTAAGAAGCAAATGGCTCAAATATGGAATTTATAGTTGTCGGTCTCAGCTATATTACTTCTTCAAATACTTCTCGTAGGTTTTTCTTTTCTGGGTGCAGCATTGCTCGTATTACATATATATATTCACACACAGGCACACACATATGTGTGTGTGTGTATACTATAATACTATATATTGGTGGTTGGTGGTGGTGAGTGTGCTTCTTTCTTGGGGGAGGATAGTAGAGTTCTAAAAACTTGTTTAAAGCTTGATTCCCTGGGTTCAGGAAATCCAGGGTAATGATATGCTAATAGCTCATGTGAATCATGCTTCTGTTAGTTTCTTTGACACTGAAATTTTTAAATAATTTGCAGAAGGTTCAGGTCAGAATTTTGTGGACGAAGATTTCGAAGAAAACTCGAAGAGCAAAAAACTGAAGACAGCTATGATGGATACTGCAGATGATGAGCAAGTAATGTGCATCAACTGTTTCTTATTACGTCCATAACTTAAGTAATGGTTTTTAAGATCCAAATTCTAATCAATGAACGTGTACTTTTAGATTGTCCCAAAGGAACAGCCAACTCCATGTTCCAGCAACGGAGTAAAAGAACCACGACTTCGTCTGTCCCCAATGTGATGCGAAGTCCCCTTATTCATGGCAGCTGAGGCGCAGTGTAAATCCGAGAACACTGCTTTACAAGCACAGGCTTCTTGCCATCAAGCTGGTCCGTGTTTGAAGAAATGACATTTGACAAGTTTGGAGGTACTAACTACTAAAGATGAGTTTTGTTTTGCTGTAGAAAAAGGGGCCATTTTTTAAGCTATTAGTTACTAGTAAAGGCATTATGTAGCTTGCATCTGGATCGAGTTTCTTCATTCCATTAAATTTGTAAATGAGATATGTTTTGAGTAGTTAGAGAGAGAAGTTAAGTTTGAGAATCACTGATGTTTACGTTGTACAAAGTTCTTTTTATTTCGACAATGAATTGAATGAATGAATTGCCTGGTGCACAAAGCATCCCACATTCACATAGGGTCTAGGGAAGAGGCGCACTTCAAGGGATGTAATGTAGACCGTCTACCCTAATGAAAGCATTAGTGGTTGTTTTTACGGCTCGAACCATGACCCATACATAAAGACAATTTTACCGTTGTTCCAAAGCTCCCGTTATTTTCGACAAAAGAATCATCAATTTAGTTGCCTTGTTTCTTTTACACGTGTAAGATTAAGTACAGTAAATGTAGATAATTCTCTGTACGCCGAAAGAAAACTTCAGTTCTTTCCTGTCTTTGTTCTTCCTTTACAAAATTAAACTAGTAGTCGTACCCGTGCGATGCGCGGTCAGTATTAAAAAAATTAATTAAATTAAGTTATGATCGGGCTTGTTTGATCATATTAAATCGTATTGCTTTAATAAAATGCAATTGTTATCTTATTTGTCAATATGATATACCCAATAACGAAATCTCTATTAAATCAAAGGTACTTATATAGTTAGTGAATACCTTTTTATTCTATTTTTCTTTATTATATTAAATAATATTTACTATTCTCTTTCTTTTGTAATATATGAGAAGATATATATTTTATTACTATTGAAATATTTTTTTATTTTTAAAGTTTATTTGTTGTTCTTACTAATATTATCTAATTTTAGTGAATAAAATTTATGATAAACTAATGGGACTTATAAAGGCAGTGCAACGTTTTTTTTTCTTTTTTATATATTCCAATATTTAATACTGTTACATTGCTAATAGAAAGTTTCATTATCATATTACGTTATTTAAAAAAAAAATTCTGAAGTTTTTTTTATTTCTTTATTTTTGTTTTTTGTTTTTTGTTTTCAAATAATTTAAAACTCCAACTTAAAACTACTCCCCAATTTGAATTGGTAATTTACTATTTTTTAATTTTGTTTTTATATTAAAATTATTTAAAACTCCAACTTGAAACTACTCCCCAATTTGAATTTAGTTTTTCTTCTCTTTTTTCGTTTTTTATCGCTTTTTTTTGTTTTTTTATTTTAAAATTTTAAAAACTTCAACTTGAAACTACTCCCACCCAATTTGAATAGGTAGTTATTTTTTATATATTTATATTTTTTTTGTTTTTTTTATTATCGTTAATTATAAGATAACTATTTTAATTTTAAAACTCCAACTTGAAACTACTCCCCGATTTGAATGGGTAGTTTTTCTTCTCTTTTTTCCGTTTTTATAGATTATTTTTTTGCTTTTTTATATTAAAATAATTTAAAAACTCCAACTTAAAACTACTCTCACTCAATTTGAATGGGTAGTTATTTTTTATATATATTTATATTTTCATTTTTATACTCTTTTTTATTATAGTTATTTAATTATAAGATATTTATATTTATTAATGTAATTAAAGTAACAATATATATATATATATATATATATATATATATATATATATATATATATATATATATATATATATGTGCTTATTCTGAATCTGCCACTTGTAAGGAGAGGACTTATTTCTCTCATTTTAATAATATATAGATATAGATTTTTTTCTCTTTTTTCATTTTTATAGCTTTTTTATTTTAAAATAATGTAAAAACTGCAACTTGAAACTACTCCCACCCAATTTGAACGGGTAGTTATTTTTTTACATATTTATATATTTTTATTATAATTAATTATAAGATATCTATATTTATTGTAATTAAAGTGTATATATATATATATATATGGTAGTTTTTTATTTTTTTGTTTTTTAGATATATTTAAATTCAAAAAGAATAATCAATAACTAATTATTAACTAAATAACTAATTTAATAACTAACTATGCCACATGGCTTTTTCTGAAGCCGCCACTTGGATTAAGGAGATGACTTCTTCCTCTACTGTTAATAATACACTAGTAATCGTACCCGCGCGATGCGCGGTCAATATTAAAAAAAAATAATTATAATTATTCTTGTTTGATACTATTAGATCGTATTGCTTTAATAAATTTCAATTGTCATTTTATTTGTCAATACGATATACCCAACCTTATCGATATTTTAGTAATTAATTTCTTTTTTAATTTTTAATAAATAATTTTTTGTTATTAACTAATTATGTCATATGGTTTTTATCTAGGCTACCACTTGTAATGCGGTGCCTTTTTCTTTGGCTTTTAATAATATATGGATAGATTATTAGCATATTACTTGTTTAATATTTTTATCTGCTATTGTTTTATAATATAATAAGAGATATATATTTTATTACCCTTGAAAATATTTATTTTTATTTTAAATTTTATTATATTATCATCCCTTTTAAGGAATAGATACCTTTTTTTCATAAAATAAAAAAATAATTTAAAAAATAAAATAAAGAAATTAACTAACCTAAACCAACTCTCCCTCATGATTTAGTAGTTAATTTAGGTAGTTAATTTTTTTTTTAATTTTCAATAGATAATTTCTTTGTTATAGACTAATTATTCCATAAGGTTTTTTTAGGCTACCACTTGGCATAAGGAAAGGATTTTATTCTCTCCTTTTTAATAATATATAGAAGATATATAGAATATAGAATATTAGAAAGATACTACTCCACTATTTGAATCAATTCTTTTTATTGATTTATTTTTGTTTTTTATTTTAAAATAATTATAAACTCCAACTTGAAACTATTCCCCAATTTGAAATGGTAATTTTTATTTTTTTAATTTATTTTTTCATTTTAAAACTTCAATTTGAAACTACTCACCGATTTAAATGGGTAGTTTTTCTTCTTCTCTTTTATTTTTTGTTATACTTAATTTTTCTTAAAATAATTTTAACACTCCAACTTGAAACTACCCCCACCCAATTTGAATGTTTAGTTATTTTTTTATATATTTATATATTTGAATTTTTTTATATAATAACTAATTATGAGATATCTATATTTATTAATTAAAATAAAGTAACCAATTAATATATATATATATATATATATATATATATATATATATATATATATATATATATATATATATATATATATATATATATATATATATATATATATATATATAAATATAAAATTAATTATGATTAATTTTTTATTTTTTATTATAATTAATTTTGACATTTACATAAATTAGTTTCTTTATTATTTTAATTTTTAAACACACACACACACACACACACACACACACACACACACACATATATATATATATATATATATATATATATATATATATATATATATATATATATATATATATATATATATATATATATATATATTTTTATTTTTCATTATTTTTATTTTTATAGATATTTAAATTCTAATATAATAATTATTAACTAATTATTAACTAAAAAACTTATTAGTAACTAAATATGCCATGTGACTTTTATTTATGCTGTCACTTGGCTTAAAGAGAGGGCTTTATCATCTCCTTTTAATAATATATAGATATAGATTAAAATTCAAAAGAATAACCAATAATTAATTATTAATTAAATAACTAATTTAATAATTAAATATGCCACACGGCTTTTCTGAAGTTGCCGTGCGGCTTAATGAGAGGGATTATTCTCTCCTTTTAATAATATATAGATATAGATATATTTTTATATTTTTATTTTTATATAGTTTGTTATTATAGTTAATTAGTATAAGATATCTATATTTATTAATGTAATTAAAGTAACCTATTAATATATATATATATATATATATATATATAATTTTTTTAAGATATATTTAAATTTAAAAAGAATAACCAATAATTAATTATTAACTAAATAACTAATTTAATAACTAACTATGCCATGTGGCTTTTCTTAAGCTGGGATTTTTATCTCCTTTTAATAATATATAGATATAGATTTTTATAGATTTTTTTTTGCTTTTTTATTTTAAAATAATTTAAAACTTGCAATTTGAAATTACTTCCACCCAATTTGAATGGGTAGTTATTTTTTATATATATTTATATATAATTTTTTATAGTTAATGATATGATAGTTATTTTTATTTTAAAACTCCAACTTGAAACTACTCTCCGATTTAAATGAGTAGTTTTTCTTCTCTTTTTTCGTTTATTTTAAAACTCCAACTTGAAACTACTTCCCCAATTTGAATGGGTAGTTTTTCTTCTCTTTTTTTCATTTTTTTATAGACTTTTATTTGCCTTTTTTATTTTAAAATAATTTTTAAAACTCTAACTTGGAACTACTCTCACCCAATTTGAATGAGTTGTTATTTTTTTTTATATTTTTTATATTTTTATTTTATATAGTTTTTTATTATAGTTAATTAATTATAAGATATCTATATTTTAAATTTATATATATATATATATATATATATATATATATATATATATATATATATATATATATATATATATATATATATATATGTGTGTGTGTGTGTGTGTGTGTGTGTGTGTGTGTGTGTGTGGTAGTTTTTTATTTTTGTTTTTAGATATATTCAAATTCAAAAAGAATAATCAATAATTAATTATTAACTAAATAAATAATTTAATAACTAACTATGCCACGTGGTTTTTCTGAATCTACCACGTAGCTTACTAAGGGGAATTTTTTCTCTCTTATTAATAATATATAGATATGGATTGTTTTTAGATATATTCAAATTCAAAAAGAATAATCAATAATTAATTATTAACTAAATAAATAATTTAATAACTAATTGTGCCACGTGGTTTTTCTAAAGCTACCACGTAGCTTACTAAGAGGAATTTTTTCTCTCTTATTAATAATATATATATATAGATATATAGATAGATTAAAAGTTAGTTTATTGTCCTAACAATGCCACTTGAGTTTTTGTGATTATGTCACTTGTCTTAATAATATTTTTTTAAAATAATTTTAAAATTCTAAATTGAAACTATTCCCCAACTTGAATATGTAGTTTTTTTAATTAATATTTTCATTTTTTTACTGTAACTAATTTATGTTTTTTTTTTCTATTTTAAAATAGCTTTAAAACATCAACTATAAATTACTCCTTAATTTGAATGGGTAGTTATTTTTTTTTAATATAGCTAATTATAATATATTTATATTTATTAATTCAAAAAGTGTAACTAATTAATTTAAAATTTAAAAAAAACAATTAGTTAAAATGTACTAGTTATTTTTGTCTTAACAATGCCACTTGGCTTTTTGTGATTATGCCACTTGTCATAATAATATGCTTTTGTCTTTGGCTTTTAATTATATATAGATAGATTTAAAAACTACAACTTGAAACTACTGCCACCCAATTTGAATGAGTATTTAAATATAAGATATCTATTTTTATTTTAAAACTCCAACTTGAAACTACTCCCCGATTTAAATGGGTAGTTTTTCTTCTCTTTTTTTTCGTTCATTTTAAAACTCCAACTTGAAACTACTTTCCCAATTTTAATGGGTAGTTTTTCTTCCCTTTTTGTTTTTGTTTTTTATAGATTTTTTTTGCTTTTTTATTTTAAAATAATTTAAAAACTCCAACTTGGACTACTCTCACCCAATTTGAATGGGTAGTTATTTTTTTTATATTTTTATATTTTCATTTTTATATAGTTTTTTATTATAGTTAATTAATTATAAGATATCTATATTTATTATATGGTTGTTTTTTATTTTTGTTTTTAGATATATTTAAATTCAAAAGAATAACCAATAATTAATTATTAACTAATTAACTAATTTAATAACTAATTATGCCACGTGGCTTTTTCTGAAGCTGCCACATGGCTTAATGAGAGGAATTTTTCTCTCCATTTAATAATATATAGATAGATATAGATATATTTTTATATAGTTTTTTATTATAGTTAATTACTATAAGATATCTATATTTATTAATGTAATTAAAGTAACATATATATATATATATATATATATATATATATATATATATGGTAGTTTTTATTTTAGTTTTTTAGATATCTTTAAATTTAAAAAGAATAACCAATAATTAATTATTAACTAAATAACTAATTTAGTAACTAACTATGCCACGTGGCTTTTTCTAAAGATGCCACGTGGCTTAATGAGATGCCAATATCCTTGGCTTTTAATAATATATAGATTATTAACTAATTAACTAATTTAATAACTAATTATGCCACGTGGCTTTTTCTGAAGCTGCCACATGGCTTAATGAGAGGAATTTTTCTCTCCATTTAATAATATATAGATAGATATAGATATATTTTTATATAGTTTTTTATTATAGTTAATTACTATATGTAACGACCCGACCGGTCGTTTTAGAAAAATACGCCCCAATCCCTAACTTAACTGTTCCCCTAAGTTCATTTCTGCCATTTTGGGTTGCCGGGAGAGTCGGTTCTGAAAATTTGAGCATTTTGGGACACTTAGTCCCTAAATAAGAGCTTTGAAGCTAGAAAATGGCCCGTAGCCGAAACAGTGTTAAGACGATCTCGGAACGGAAATCCGATGGTTCCATTAGCTCCGTCAGGTGATTTCGGGGTCGGGAGCGCGTTCGGAATATATTTTGGAGGTCCGTAGCTCAATTAGGCTTGAAATGCCGAAGGTTGAAATTTTGGCGAATCCGAACGATAGGTGAGATTTTGATCCGGGGGTCGGAATGGAATTCCGACAATTTCTGTAGCTTCGTTATGTGATTTTGGATATGTCCGCAAATTTTCAGGTCATTCGGACGTCGTTTGGTCGGGTTTTTGATCGAATATGCAATTCGGAAAGTTTTAAGAAATTTAGGCTTGAATTCGATGTGAATTATGGGTTTTGATGTTGTTAGACGTGTTTTGATGATTAGAATAAGTTCGTATCATGTTTTGGAATAGGTTGGTGGTTTTCGTTGGGATCCCGGGGGCCTCGGGATGAATCCGGGGGTCAAATCGGGCTATTTCTTGCATTTTGGAAATGCCGTTAACTGCTGGTGTGTGCTGCAGACGAATGCTCTATGCGATCGCAATGGGCTAATGCGATCGCATAGAAGGTTTTGGAGAGGCCAAGAATTTGTTCTATGCGATCGCGGGCATGGATATGCGATGGCATAGTTCTGGAAAGTTGTTCTATGTGATCGCGTACAGTCCTATGCGATCGCATAGTGTATAGAGAAGAGGGGTCCCAGGTCCAGCTTTTGTTCTATGCGATCGCGGAGCAGGGCATGCGATCGCATAGTTATAATTCGGTAAGCATTGCGATCGCATTGAGGTCTATGCGATCGCATAGAGTATTCTGGCGAAGGTCAAAATTTGTACTATGCGATCGCAACAGGTATCATGCGATCGCATAGAGTAAAAATGTCTGGCAGTGACTTAAGTCCAGAAACATTTCAGCCGCGAACCATAAACCAAAAACGCCATTTTTGAGCTCCAAGAGAGGGAATTGAAGGGGAAACGCTGGGATATCACCGGGAAATCATCGGGGGTAAGTTTCCTAACCTTAATTCGTTGGTTTATCATGAAATCCATGATTATTTCACTGAAATTGGAAGATTAAAGGTGGGTTTGAGCCCTAGGCCTAAATGTTAGAAAATCTTTGATTTGAACGGGCAAACGGAGTCCGGTTTCGATAAATTTTATATGCACGGACTCGTATTGAGATAAGGAACCCGAATATATAATTTTCGTGATTTTTCGATAAGCGTACCTGTCACGACCCGGATTTTCCCCCAACATCGGGATCGTGATGGCGCCTACTCGTGGTAGCTAGGCAAGCCACTGTATTCATACTATCCTGTTTTTAACACAATTTTGATTGAATAAATGCAGAATACTTTATCGAAATGGAAATAACAAGGTATAATGGAAACACAAGTAATATCAAGTCAAGGAATGGCAAATAGTTGCACGTCATCACCCAAATAAAATATAATGGAAAAACAAGTAATATCAAGTCAAGGAATAGCAAATAGTTGCACGGCATCACCCTTCGTGCTTTTACTCTCATCCTCACATCCATAGTACGGCATGATCCTTCGTACATAATCAATAAATAAACATGGCACGGCATTAACCTTCGTGCATAAATATTTAAACATGGCACGGCATCACCCTTCGTGCATTATCACTCTTCCTCACCCAAATAACAATCACAGTTAAGGGCAAAGAAAGAAACAGTAATTCATAAACCGTCCCATCAAGGGAAATCAATAATTATCTTCACAACAAGTCCCAACAAGGGAGAACAATAACAATTCACCTGTAATATATCTCAAAATATCATTTTCCAACGACTCACGGTCATACTAGACGCCAGAGTGTATGGATGCTCGTCACCACAGCCCATACACCGCACTCGATCACATAACACATAGCACATAATCCTATTCCCTCAAGCTAGGATAGAACAAACACTTACCTCGAAAGTTTACGAACGATTCAATCCGTAGCAATGCCTTTCCCTTTGAATTTGACTCCAATCCAATCGTATCTATACACAATTGATTTAATATCATCAATTCTACTTAACAAACTAGTTCATATTGCTAAATATGGTTTTTACAATATTCTGCCCGGAATAGTAAAAACCGACCCCGAGCCCACATAATCGAAACTCAAGTTTCGAACCAAAATAAGTTCACCCAATCTTCCATGGGTTCAATTATACAATTTGTTCTTAAGTCCGACTCCAAAACGAGGTCTAAATCGCAATTTCTTTGAAAGCCCTAACTATACCCATTTCTCAAATTTTCAACCAATTTATACATGTTTAAGCCTAAGGATTTGATTGATGTTGATGAAAAATGAAGAAAACGAGTTAACAATACTTACCCAATGAACTTTGATGAAGAAATGCCTCAAAATCGCCTAAAATGTTGTGGAGAAGGGGTTTGAACAGAAATGGGATTTTTATCCCGTTTCTGTTCTGTTCTCCGTATTAAAATCACTGGGCGAAATTTTTGTTCTACGCGATCGCATGAACTGGGTCGCGATCGCGGAAGGCAAATTTTTAACACTACGCGATCGCGTGGACAATGCTGCGATCGCGTAGAAGAATTTCGCTGGGTGGTTTATTTGTACTACGCGATCGCGTGAAAAGGGTCGCGATCGCGTTGAAGGAAAACGGAAAGCTACGCGATCGCGTGAAGAAGGCTGCGATCGCGTTGGAGAAAGATGTAAAGCTTCGCGATCGCGTGAAGACAGCCGCGATCGCGTTGAGTATCGAGACAAGGCAGTGCGATCGCGTGGACAAGTCCGCGATCGCGTAGGGTAAAATATCTGTGTAAAAATTGCAGGAAATCTGCTGGTTTTCTAAGTCTAAAAACACCCCGAACCACCTCCGAAATACTCCCGAGCCCTCGGGGCTCCAAACCAAATATGTACACTAACTCAAAAACATCATACGAACTTGCTCGCGCGATCAAATCGCCAAAATAACATCAAAATCAATGAATTGAGCCTTAAAGCTCAAGAATTCTTTAAGATTTCAAAATTTCCAAACTTTCCAATTTAAGGCCGAAACACGTCAAACGACGTCCGTTTTCAACCAAACTTTACAGAAGCGCTTAACCAATATATATGACCTGTACCGGGCGTCGGAACCAAAATACGAGCCCGATACCAGTACTTTTTAATAAAAATTCAGTTTCATTTCCCTTAAACATTTTCATAAAACAATTTAACAGAAAAATTCTTTTACTGGGGTTCTAGACCTCGGATTTCAATTCCGGACATATGTCCAAGCTCCATATTTTTCTACGGATTTTCTGAAATAGTCAAATCACGGATCCGGGTCCGTTTACCAAAAATGTTGACCAAAGTCAACCATATCAATATTAATATCAAAATTCTTCTACTTTTTCACTTATTTCACATATTTCAACATAAATCTTTTCCAGCTTTGTGCCCGGACTGTGCACGCAAATCGAGGCAACTATAAATGAGGTTTTCAAGACCTCAAAAGCTCGGAATGATTAAATAAACAAGTGATGACCTTTTGGGTCGTCACAATCTCCACCTCTAAAACAACCGTTCGTCCTCGAACGGACAAAAGAAAGAAGTACCTGAGTCAGGAAACAAGTGTGGGTAGCGGCTCCGCATATCAGACTCGGACTCCCAGGTCGATGCCTCAGGAGGCTGACCTCTCCACTGAACACGCACAGAAGGATAACTCTTCGACCTCAACTGTCGAACCTGCCGGTCTAGAATGGCTACCGGCTCCTCCTCGTAAGATAGATCGTTGTCCAATTGGACAGTACTGAAGTCTAACACATGTGTGGGATCGCCGTGGTATCTCCGAAGCATAGATACGTGAAAAACTGGATGCACGATTGATAATTATTATAATAAGCAAACTCTGCCAAAGGCAGGAATTGATCCCATCAGCATCTAAGGTGACCTGATTAGCACCTCCTCGTTGAACCGTGTCTCTAAGGTCACATAAATAGGAATCATTATATTGTTGATCGCAGATACGCTCCAATAATGAAGAGCGAGCGATCGCACAAGCTAGTGCTCGACTAGGCTCAGAAATATCCAACCTCACAAATCGATTGGCCAAGGACTGAACATCCAAAGCAATTGGCCTCTGATTGAATGGAATATAAACAAGACTGCCCATACTGGCTGACTTCCTACTCAAAGCGTCAGCCACCACGTTTGCTTTTTCCCTGATGATATAAAAAGGTGACATCATAATCTTTCCGCAATACCAGCCACATTCTCTGCCTCAAATTCAACTCTTTTTGTTTAAACAAATACCGAAGACTCTTATGATCGGTGTATACTTCACATACTACACCATACAAATAATGCCTCCAGATCTTCAATGCGTGAATAATCGCCGCAAATTCTACATCATGCTCTGGGTAATTCTTTTCATGCATCTTCAACCGCCTCGAAGCATAGGCAATAACCTTGCCATCCTGCATTAACACTGCACCAAACCCAATACGGGAAGCATCACAATAATCAGTATAAGGTCCCGTACCTGTGGGTAAAAATCAATACCGGTGCTGTGGCCATGGCTGTCTTGAGCTTTTGAAAGCCCGCCTCACATTCATCTGACTATTCAAATTGAACACCTTTCTGTGTCAATCTGGTCAGTGGGGTTGCAATAGGTGAAAACCCCTCCACGACTCGCCGATAATAACCCGCTAATCCCAAGAAACTCCAAATCTCTCTGGCTGATGTTAGTCTAGGTCAGTCCTTGACTGCCTCAATCTTCTTCGGATCAACCTGAATACCTGCTGCCGTCACAATATGACCCAGGAATGCAACTGAACTTAGCCAAAATTCACACTTCAACATTTTTTTTGCATATAGTTGGCTATCTTTCATAGTCTGCAAAGTCACTCTGAGATGTTGTGCATGCTCCTCATGACTGCAGGAGTATGTCAATATGGAAACAATGAAGACTACAACGAACAAGTCTAAATAAGGCACGAACACACTCATGCGTATGCACATATCCATGACTCTGAAGTCTGGCCATAAGAGTTGTTCTTAAATTACAACATTGTCAATTAACCCTGTTATCAAATACCTTATTCTACAAATCCCACTTTACTCAGAATGAGGTATGGTGACCTCGTGATTATTTTCCCGAATTAATGCGTCATATTTATCCTTACCCGGTGCTCGTCTCAAAGGCTAAGCTCAACGGTTTCAAAATAGAAATGGCTAAATATGAACATAAACTATACAAGAATTGTCAAATAGTCCTAACGGGCATGACTCTTATTTACGAATGCAATACGAAAATATTAATTTCATAAAAGAAGAATTTTAAACACATAAACTCTTACTACCAGGACCCAGTCCTCATATGATATCCACCGCAGCTTGAAGCTCGGCTTAGAAATATTTCACATTATGCCAAACATTGGAGGATCTCATCCTCAACTCTGAATCACAGTGCTTGCACATCATATCATCTGAAATTTTTCATTTCCTTTCTTTCTTCCTTTCAATAATTGTCCGTCAAAGGTAATCACGACATAAAATAAGCCCTCATACTGATAGGGAGCACAATTAACGATTAAAATTAGTTATCCCGAAAATTATATCAAAACCCACTGTAATAAGTAATATAAAGTCGCTCTTAGCCTCATGGATATTTTAATGACTAACACCTAATAATAGGGATGTCTATCCTCATGTAATATCTCAACGTGAGTATTTCCCTAAGTAGATTTGATGATTACGATGCTCGCTCATGAATGGAGCATGTTAAAAGGACTCGCCTAAATTTTCTCTCAAAAACCAAATCAAATTAAGGGAAAATTATTCTGTCTATAACAATCTGAATTATACGTGTGATGACCACATTTTGTGTAGTGACCTCCCTCACATCATAAAAATTATATCAATGGCTGGGTCTCCACCTCTAGGATTTTCACCTCCACCTCTAACATCGTAACCTCTACATGTGGCTGGCCATGTAGGATAATTATTAACTGCAATGGAGCGTGTAGCCTGAGTGCTTTCCTAAAATCATATTTCTCCAAAAATTCCACATTCACAGCAATTCCTTTAAGGCTCAGTTAACTTGTTGTTCATGACAATATATATTCGAACACAGTCATTGTGACTTGGTACAACCGTTCGGATCACACATACTACATATTGCAGAGAATCTCGGGGTGACGTCTTCGGAACATTTTCTTAAAACAGAGATTAGTAGATAGCGTTGCGTTGGCCGGTTTTCCCTCTTCGTAGGCTTGTCACAAACATCGACGGCCAATTTCTTCTTTTCCTATGTTGGCTTAACACTGCCGAGCTACCCCATTTACTCATATACTCTTCGTCATTCTCTGGGGGCGATCCTTACCCCATGAAAAGAACCAACCTTAAATATGTATAAATTATTTGGAGGACATTTCCATACCATATATATATACATTCCAATAACTCATCATATTTGTCCTTCACAACTCCAACACATCGACCGGACGTCAAGGTCCGTTGAAACCCAACACGATTTATTAGGTGATCTCCCGATATAATTGCGTCTTCCGTTGGGACCATAACTTGTGTGGTAAATACATTATCTTCCCACTACTTCTGTGTGCCTTCCGTAGCACAGTAAAATGAACCTCTCGCATTCGACTATTCCCACGTTCTGTAATTCCTCATAAGAACTGTCAAGCACAATCTCGTGGGTTCTCAAAAGATGCACCGCTGAAGGTGGCAGCGAAGACTTTGGTGAAACTTGTCCTCCGTAAAACTTTTGAAGGAATAGTTGATCTATCACCAGTCCGTGCCATTGTTCGGCTGGATAAGCGGTACGTGACTACGCCATTCGTGGGAAGACAAGAGTGGAAATTTAACTTAACACTTTGAAGAACAAATTCGCACGATAAGAAAGAACAAATGAGAGACTCTTTCCTAACCCAATAGACTCTGGAGGACAAGTACAGACGTCTCCGTACCTACCTCTCAAACTCTACTAAGCTTGTTCGTGAGTGGTGAGACCTATGTAACCTAGAGCTCTGATACCAACTTGTCACGACCCGGATTTTCCCCCAACATCGGGATCGTGATGGCGCCTACTCGTGGTAGCTAGGCAAGCCACTGTATTCATACTATCCTGTTTTTAACACAATTTTGATTGAATAAATGCAGAATACTTTATCGAAATGGAAATAACAAGGTATAATGGAAACACAAGTAATATCAAGTCAAGGAATGGCAAATAGTTGCATGTCATCACCCAAATAAAATATAATGGAAAAACAAGTAATATCAAGTCAAGGAATAGCAAATAGTTGCACGGCATCACCCTTCGTGCTTTTACTCTCATCCTCACATCCATAGTACGGCATGATCCTTCGTACATAATCAATAAATAAACATGGCACGGCATTAACCTTCGTGCATAAATATTTAAACATGGCACGGCATCACCCTTCGTGCATTATCACTCTTCCTCACCCAAATAACAATCACAGTTAAGGGCAAAGAAAGAAACAGTAATTCATAAACCGTCCCATCAAGGGAAATCAATAATTATCTTCACAACAAGTCCCAACAAGGGAGAACAATAACAATTCACCTGTAATATATCTCAAAATATCATTTTCCAACGACTCACGGTCATACTAGACGCCAGTGTATGGATGCTCGTCACCACAGCCCATACACCGCACTCGATCACATAACACATAGCACATAATCCTATTCCCTCAAGCTAGGATAGAACAAACACTTACCTCGAAAGTTTACGAACGATTCAATCCGTAGCAATGCCTTTCCCTTTTGAATTTGACTCCAATCCAATCGTATCTATACACAATTGATTTAATATCATCAATTCTACTTAACAAACTAGTTCATATTGCTAAATATGGTTTTTACAATATTCTGCCCGGAATAGTAAAAACCGACCCCGAGCCCACATAATCGAAACTCAAGTTTCGAACCAAAATAAGTTCACCCAATCTTCCATGGGTTCAATTATACAATTTGTTCTTAAGTCCGACTCCAAAACGAGGTCTAAATCGCAATTTCTTTGAAAGCCCTAACTATACCCATTTCTCAAATTTTCAACCAATTTATACATGTTTAAGCCTAAGGATTTGATTGATGTTGATGAAAAATGAAGAAAACGAGTTAACAATACTTACCCAATGAACTTTGATGAAGAAATGCCTCAAAATCGCCTAAAATGTTGTGGAGAAGAGGGTTTGAACAGAAATGGGATTTTTATCCCGTTTCTGTTCTGTTCTCTGTATTAAAATCACCGGGCGAAATTTTTGTTCTACGCGATCGCATGAACTGGGTCGCGATCGCGGAAGGCAAATTTTTAACAATACGCGATCGCGTGGACAATGCTGCGATCGCGTAGAAGAATTTCGCTGGGTGGTTCATTTGTACTACGCGATCGCGTGAAAAGGGTCGCGATCGCGTTGAAGGAAAACGGAAAGCTACGCGATCGCGTGAAGAAGGCTGCGATCGCGTTGGAGAAAGATGTAAAGCTTCGCGATCGCGTGAAGACAGCCGCGATCGCGTTGAGTATCGAGACAAGGCAGTGCGATCGCGTGGACAAGTCCGCGATCGCGTAGGGTAAAATATCTGTGTAAAAATTGCAGGAAATCTGCTGGTTTTCTAAGTCTAAAAACACCCCGAACCACCTCCGAAACACTCCCGAGCCCTCGGGGCTCCAAACCAAATATGTACACTAACTCAAAAACATCATACGAACTTGCTCGCGCGATCAAATCGCCAAAATAACATCAAAATCAATGAATTGAGCCTTAAAGCTCAAGAATTCTTTAAGATTTCAAAATTTCCAAACTTTCCAATTTAAGGCCGAAACACGTCAAACGACGTCCGTTTTCAACCAAACTTTACAGGAAGCGCTTAACCAATATATATGACCTGTACCGGGCGTCGGAACCAAAATACGAGCCCGATACCAGTACTTTTTAATAAAAATTCAGTTTCATTTCCCTTAAACATTTTCATAAAACAATTTAACAGAAAAATTCTTTTACTGGGGTTCTAGACCTCGGATTTCAATTCCGGACATATGTCCAAGCTCCATATTTTTCTACGGATTTTCTGAAATAGTCAAATCACGGATCCGGGTCCGTTTACCAAAAATGTTGACCAAAGTCAACCATATCAATATTAATATCAAAATTCTTCTACTTTTTCACTTATTTCACATATTTCAACATAAATCTTTTCCAGCTTTGTGCCCGGACTGTGCACGCAAATCGAGGCAACTATAAATGAGGTTTTCAAGACCTCAAAAGCTCGGAATGATTAAATAAACAAGTGATGACCTTTTGGGTCGTCACAGTACCGAAAGTCGGGTTTTGGCAACTTGTGGGTTTTGGTGAATTTTGAGTTAATTTGATTGGGTAATGCCCAATTGGCCTATTTTGATGTGATTCTATTGATTTTTATCAGATTCTACTCTTGTGGAGGCCGACATTCGTGGCAAGAGGGTTATTACTTAGCGGTTTTGTACCGGAGTCGAGGTAAGTGGCTTGTCTAACCTCGTGTGGGGAACTTTCACCCCTAGGATATTATGTGATAGTTTAAATGCCTTGTACGCGAGGTGACGGGCGTGTACATGCGCTGGTTGTTGTAACACACACTTTACTTGAATTGTCCGATTAGTGATATTCCTCCTCTTAGGTGATAAAAGCGTTACTTTTACCCGGTATTTGTTAGAAGAGCATGATTAGATAGGATTCAACATGTCTAATTGCCTAGTTGACTTACTTGAACTTCTTGATAAATTGTTGGCACTAGTTTCGGTGAAGTTGTAGTTAAACATATTATATTCTCTCTGTGTTTTCTTTATTTGTTGTGTTGGTGGACTGCGGGTTCGATTCCCGGATATCCCAGGGCTGTGGGTTCGATTCTCAGAGACCTAAAGTGATATTGTTTTTGGATTGCGGGTTCGATTCCCGGAGACCCGTGGCCGTGGGTTCGATTCCCGCAGACCCGGCGTGATATAGATGAGGACTACGGTTCGATTCCCGAGATCCCGAGTTATCGGTAGGGACTACGGGTTCGATTCCCGAGATCCCGAGTTATCGGTAGGGACTACGGGTTCGATTCCCGAGATCCCGAGTTATTGGTAGGGACTACGGGTTCGATTCCCGAGATCCCGAGTTATTGGTAGGGACTACGGGTTCGATTCCCGAGATCCCGAGTTATTAGTAGGGACTACGGGTTCGATTCCCGAGATCCTGAGTTATTTGTAGGCACTGCGGGTTCGATTCCCGGAGATCCCGAGTTATTGATTATTTATCGAGAGATGGGCTGCGGGTTCGATTCCCGGAGACCCAGAGGTACTGTCAATGGGACTGTGGGTTCGATTCCCACAGGTCCTGGACTTGCCGATTGAGTTTTTATTTAGTTATTTACTTGCTGCTAGCTTACATTGTAGACGGTTGCAGAAATCACTTTACTGTCGTCATTCAGATTCATAATTATTTAAACTGCTTGTCATTGTTATCATCATTATATTATTGTTCTCTCAGTAGGGCCCTGACCTTCCTCGTCACTACTCCATCGAGGTTAGGCTTGGCACTTACCGAGTACCGCCGTGGTGTACTCATGCTACTCTTCTGCACACTTTTGTTGTGCAGATCCAGGTACATCAGGACATGCCCATACTAGGTGATATCAGCAGCACACTTGGAGACCTCGAGGTATGATCTGCTACGTCCGCGGATCCGGAGGCCCTCCTTCTATTCTGATAGTTCTAGTAGATGTTTTCCTTCATTTCGTTGTTTTAGATACTCTTTACACATAGAGCCACAGGTTGTATTTCTTTTAGTCTGTGTTACCCGTGGGATTCCGGGTCTTGGTGGTATTTTTATGCAGTGTGTTGACGAGTGTATGTGCCAAGCGGCACGGATTACATTCCTATTTATATCTTTTTCCGCTATTTCTTGTTTAAAGTTCATAAACTTGTACATTCCACAAAGTGTTAGGCTTACCTAGTCGTGGGGACTGGGTGCCGTCACGACATGTTCACGATTGGTGAACTAGGGTCGTGACAAGTTGGTATCAGAGCTCTAGGTTCATAGGAGTCACGGGACACAGACCGGTTACTTAGAGTCTCGCTGATCGATACGGAGACGTCTGTATTTATCTACGAGGGGCTATGTAACTGTTTAGGAAACTCTTCAATTCTTTGAATTCCTTATCGTGCGTCATTTATTCAATTAGAGCCTATGTCATATGTTCTTTTGCATCCACTCGTGTATTGAAATTGCGCACTCGGTATCAAGTATGCGCCAACGGTTCGTGACACTGCACAGAGATCTCAAGGAAGTCAAGAATTTACTCAACCATTGTTACCGCGTGTCATCCATATCGATAATGCAATAGAATTGAGAGATCTTCAACCGTGCACATGGGGGTGCACTAGGTTCTGACATTCAGTTGATAAGTATGGTCTTGAGAAGGTTTACTTAACTGCCTAATCGTCACAGTAAAGGTAGAATCACGAGGTGGATGTAGATCTAAAGATAGTTAGTGGTAATAAAGACTATATGGTTCATATGAGATATCTATCTAGCGAAGAATTCAGCCAGCAGAGATACTGGGGGAAATGAGTTTAACTGTCTTAAGAAGGACATGTACCAAACCAATGTCTTGGGTTGTCTTATGATGAAGACGTACATATGATAAAGGCTATTATCGTGGATTAGCAAGATGTATCTTTAAGGCTTCGTGCTAACCGAAAGGATTTCACTATCAACGACCAAATTATGGGTCATGTATCATATCAGATTTGGCTCGCACTGTATTTAGGTGCTATTCAAAAAGTTCTTTGAAACTTGTGGAAGAGTAAGAGTTGAGACTCGTATGGTATGACGTTGGGACTTTTGATGTTCCTGTGTCCATAATAATTCTACATTTCATTATCAGCAGGGAAGACTTCGGCGAAGGCTACATGGTGCTTCGTAGGTGTGAGAATCACAGTATGTCTTAAGCCGTCGTGGTAAAGAATGTTCGATACATAGAGCGGGAATATGCTTGGTTGTATTGGGATGAGTTCATACCCTATGGTGTTAGAGTGCTAATATAGCACAGGTGGTTATATTCGTTGGATCAAGTGAGTTGCAGTTGAATAATAGTAAATGACTTGAGAGAATGGTTATAATGTGTTCGAGAGTCGTGTAATAGTGGCTTTGGGCTAAGTGGGAGAGTCCCACCGCTTAAGATTGGATCGTATGGTTAATTACCTGTGTGAATTATGGATACCAGCGTATTATTGTGTTATTGCAGCCACGGAAAAGGACCATGTGTGGCAATTGGAGTATATGTATTGTTGAATGCATGTTATGTTTAGCCTTACTGGCTCATGTTCAAACTTGAGGGAAAATTCATGATTTATGCCTCGTATAGGTGCAGACTTCGCGGGAAGTGATTCCGCTGGGTGCTTTATCGAGAGGGCATTCATATGTTATAAAGAAATTCAATAGAGTTGGTTGCGTACTAGGGCAAGTTAGAACCGGATGGTTCTCAATAGCGGTCCTAGTGAATTCAAGAGGTAAAGTGTGGTGCCTGATAATTCTGAGTCTATAAGTACAGTTGAGGCTCAAGCTTTTGAAGCAACTCATGAAGAAAAGCACAAAACGATCTATGATGTTTTGACTTGTGGCGTAGTATTTGAGAGACATGAAATGGTCGTCGTTCTTGAGATAGCATGGCCTCATGATTTAAGGTCACTCGGGGTAAGTGCGGTTGGAATAAGTTAGGTATCGAAGGAAGATATTAACATTTCTAAGGTAATCAAGGATAACCTGGAAGGAAGTAGATTGATCAACCATAGTTGAGTTGGCGTATTGGTGTCAATGATCGATTCATGCAACGTGATCGAATTATGCATGTGATTTGTGGCGGTGCATTTGAGACTTGTCGGCCGCAGTGATTGATGTAATTCTGAAGTATTCTTCTGTTAAGGGCCTGTTATGAGTAGGCAGATCTCGGAAATGGTTATGGTGGCTTGGACCACTACTTAGAGATTGGCATATTCAACGGTTATGAGAACTCACTGTGTGTTGCTATAGTTCTCCTAAAATGAGTTAAATGGAAGGTCTTATGTGATGAAGTATTAGCCTATCGTCAGTTCTAGAGCTATGATGGAAATTGTGTCTATCGTATATCGGCACGTGGGGTGCAGCGAGTAGTATGAAAATTTGAAGTAAGGACCAAGGTCACAGTTTGGTCAATGAATGTGATATAAAGAGCTCGGATGAGCAGGGAAAGAGTGTCACTGTTTTGAGTAAGATGGGTATTAACATCAGTATCATTTGAGATCGGTGTTCTATGAGAAAGGCTTTGCATCCCGGTTAGGGACTCCCGATCGCTTTTCAGTGTTAGTGCAGCCGGTGGGTTGAATGTGCAGGTCCGTTTAATTATTCGGAAGATGGTGGGAGCTTGACCCACAAGAAGATTGTATAGGTGTGACTTGTAGTCACTTCATTGGTTAGAAATTTAAACCAAGTATGAGGAGTTTGGTGATATCATCCATTTGAGAACTTATGCCCGGAGGGCACTCTGCTTATTGGGTTATAGACCTGTGAAATACTATTGACTTATCTTGGCACGACCATGATAGACTTAAGGTCGGTGGATAGATTTAAATGTGGAAGTGAGCCTTGCGTCAGGCCGGTTATGTTTCTTCCAGCAATGCGCCCTTTATGAAGGGATAGTCGCGGTCTTATTTCGCGGTTGGTTAATTCATGTAAGATATATTGTGCCGTATGAGTGTGAGACGGCTTGGTAAGTTCCTTATGTGTTGGGGTTCCGCTCAGCGGTGATGTTATATGAGCATGATGGCTTTTGAGACTCAGATCTTATATCGCACCTCAGTTGTGCTTGAGTTTGTAGCCTATAGCGCTATATGTTTCATTGTGTCCGATATTATGCACCTTAGTGTGCTTATGATCGATATTCAGTATTTTGATGTGACGAGCCATTCAGCTCGACATATGACTCCTTGTGTGAGTTTTATATTGTTGGGGTCGGATGGAATGCCACCATGGTTATATTGTTGGGATCGGGTGGCATGCCGCCATGGTTATATTATTGGGATCGGGTGGCACGCCGCCATGGTTATATTGTTGGGATCGGGTGGCACGCCGCCATGGTTATATTGTTTGGATCGGGTGGCACGCCGCCATGGGCATATTGTTGGGATCGGGTTGCACGCCGCAACAATGTGGTGTCTATTTCGGTGTCTATAATTGTTTTTATGTGTTATGTTTCCTATTTTCTGAGGAGGCCCATGTTTATGTGAGAGCTGAATAATTCTCTCTAGTTTTCGCCTTCCTTTGTATCACGTACGTATTAGTGGATTAGTAGCACATTGTGTCATCTTGTGTGACTTTTGATTATGTCCGATGTGGCTTATCGCCTGAGCAGTTCGTACTGGGTGAGATGAGATTATGTGATTTGGGGTCAGTGCAAATTGATTATATGAAGTATACTATAGAGGAAATGATCATCCTCTGGTTTAGGACAGGGTAATGGATCTTGTCGGGAGTATGGACCAATGAATTGTTGATTCAGTAGTTGGTTATGGATATCAACACATCTCTTCCATCGTGTCAGTATTGTAAAAGTTGGAACGAGACCTATGTAGATCATGAGGTGCAATGGGAGCATCCGATTCGTTGAATTTTTGGCTAATTTGATCATAAAATATTATCGTGGTCCTGTGGATTTTGTGTTGCAAGGTAAGAATCCAGCAAGGTTATGCAGTCATGTTTGAGGACGGCGTTCGAGGAATATTGAGTGATCTCTTGATGAAAACAAGTATGACATAGAATTTTGGATGTTGGAATTAGGCTCTAAGACTTAATTGTTTGAACAAGAGGGAACATCTTCAGATTATATCAGGCTAATGTGCTCAGCTGAGTCTTAGATTTATTGCCCCTTTTTAGATTTTGAGGCGTGTTGGGGAGGTTGCTTATGAGTTGGCCTTACCTCCCAGCCTAGCCGGAGTTCACCCCGTGTTTCATGTCTCCATGCTCCGGAGATACCATGGTGACCCGTCGCATGTGTTGGATTTCACATCCGTTCAGCTAGACAAGGATTTGTCTTATGTTGAGGAACCAGTAGCCATTCTAGACAGGCAAGTCAGAAAGCTAAGGTCAAAGAACATCGCTTCGGTAAAAGTTCAGTGGCGGGGCCAGCCGGTCGAGGAGGCGACTTGGGAGACCGAGCAGGATATGCGCAGCCAGTACCCTCATCTTTTCACCACTCCAGGTATGTTTTCTATGCTCGTTCGAGGACGAACGAATCTTTAAGTGTGGGAAGATGTAACGACCCGACCGGTCGTTTTAGAAAAATACGCCCCAATCCCTAACTTAACTGTTCCCCTAAGTTCATTTCTGCCATTTTGGGTTGCCGGGAGAGTCGGTTCTGAAAATTTGAGCATTTTGGGACACTTAGTCCCTAAATAAGAGCTTTGAAGCTAGAAAATGGCCCGTAGCCGAAACAGTGTTAAGACGATCTCGGAACGGAAATCCGATGGTTCCATTAGCTCCGTTAGGTGATTTCCGGGTTGGGAGCGCGTTCGGAATATATTTTGGAGGTCCGTAGCTCAATTAGGCTTGAAATGCCGAAGGTTGAAATTTTGGCGAATCCGAACGATAGGTGAGATTTTGATCCGGGGTCGGAATGGAATTCCGACAATTTCTGTAGCTTCGTTATGTGATTTTGGATATGTCCGCAAATTTTCAGGTCATTCGGACGTCGTTTGGTCGGGTTTTTGATCGAATATGCAATTCGGAAAGTTTTAAGAAATTTAGGCTTGAATTCGATGTGAATTATGGGTTTTGATGTTGTTAGACGTGTTTTGATGATTAGAATAAGTTCGTATCATGTTTTGGAATAGGTTGGTGGTTTTCGTTGGGATCCCGGGGGCCTCGGGATGAATCCGGGGGTCCAATCGGGCTATTTCATGCATTTTGGAAATGCTGTTAACTGCTGGTGTGTCTGCAGATGAATGCTCTATGCGATCGCAACGGGCTAATGCGATCGCATAGAAGGTTTTGTAGAGGCCAAGTATTTGTTCTATGCGATCGCGGGCATGGATATGCGATCGCATAGTTCTGGAAAGTTGTTCTATGCGATCGCGTACAGTCCTATGCGATCGCATAGTGTATAGAGAAGAGGGGTCCCAGGTCCAGCTTTTGTTCTATGCGATCGCGGAGCAGGGCATGCGATCGCATAGTTATAATTCGGTAAGCATTGCGATCGCATTGAGGTCTATGCGATCGCATAGAGTATTCTGGCGAAGGTCAAAATTTGTACTATGCGATCGCAACAGGTATCATGCGATCGCATAGAGTAAAAATGTCTGGCAGTGACTTAAGTCCAGAAACATTTCAGCCGCGAACCATAAACCAAAAAACGCCATTTTTGAGCTCCAAGAGAGGGAATTGAAGGGGAAACGCCGGGATATCACCGGGAAATCATCGGGGGTAAGTTTCCTAACCTTAATTCGTTGGTTTATCATGAAATCCATGATTATTTCACTGAAATTGGAAGATTAAAGTTGGGTTTGAGCCCTAGGCCTAAATGTTAGAAAATCTTTGATTTGAACGGGCAAACGGAGTCCGATTTCGATAAATTTTATATGCACAGACTCGTATTGAGATAAGGAACCCGAATATATAATTTTCGTGATTTTTCGATAAGCGTACCGAAAGTCGGGTTTTGGCAACTTGTGGGTTTTGGTGAATTTTGAGTTAATTTGATTGGGTAATGCCCAATCGGCCTATTTTGATGTGATTCTATTGATTTTTATCAGATTCTACACTTGTGGAGGCCGACATTCGTGGCAAGAGGGTTGTCTCTTAGCGGTTTTGTACCGGAGTCGAGGTAAGTGGCTTGTCTAACCTCGTGCGGGGGAACTTTCACCCCTAGGATATTATGTGATAGTTTAAATGCCTTGTACGCGAGGTGACGGGCGTGTACATGCGCTAGTTGTTGTTACACACACTTTACTTGAATTGTCTGATTAGTGATATTCCTGCTCTTAGCTGATAAAAGCGTTACCATTACCCGGTATTACTTAGAAAAGCATGATTAGCTAGGATTCAACATGTTTAATTGCCTAGTTGATTTACTTGAACTCTTGATAAATTGTTGGCACTAATTTTGATGAAGTTGTAATTTAACATATTATATTCTCTCTGTGTGTTTTCTTTATTTGATGTGTTTCTGGACTGCGGGTTCAATTCCCGGAGATCCCAGGGGCTGTGGGTTCGATTCCCGGAGACCCGGAGTGATATTGTTTATGGACTGCGGGTTCGATTCCCGGAGATCCTGCAGGGCTGTGGGTTCGATTCCCAGAGACCCGGCGTGATATCGGTAGGGACTACGGGTTCGATTCCCGAGATCCCGAGTTATTGGTAGGGACTACGGGTTCGATTCCCGAGATTCCGAGTTATTGGTAGGGACTACGGGTTCGATTCCCGAGATCCCGAGTTATTGGTAGGGACTACGGTTCGATTCCCGAGATCCCGAGTTATCGGTAGGGACTACGGGTTCGATTCCCGAGATCCCGAGTTATCGGTAGGGACTACGGGTTCGATTCCCGAGATCCCGAGTTATTGGTAGGGACCGCGGGTTCGATTCCCGGAGATCCCGAGTTATTGATTATTTATCGAGATACGGGCCGCGGGTTCGATTCCCGGAGACCCGGAGGTATTGATAATGGGATCGTGGGTTCGATTCCCACAGGTCCCCGACTTGTCGATTGAGTTTTTATTTAGTTATTTACTTGTCGCTAGCTTACATTGTAGACGGTTGCGGAAATCACTTTACTGTCGTCATTCAGATTCATAATTATTTAAACCGCTTATTATTGTTATCATCATTATATTATTGTTCTCTCAGTAGGGCCCCGACCTTCCTCGTCACTACTCCATCGAGGTTAGGCTTGGCACTTACTGAGTACCGCCGTGGTGTACTCATGCTACTCTTCTGCACACTTTTGTTGTGCAGATCCAGGTACATTAGGACAGGCTCATACTAGGTGATTCAGCAGCACTTTGGGAGACCTCGAGGTATGATTCGCTACGTCCGCGGATCCGGAGGCCCTCCTTCTATTCTGATGGTATTAGTAGATGTTTTCCTTCATTTCATTGTTAGATACTCTTTACACATAGAGCCACATTTGTATACTCTTTTAGTCTGTGTTACCCGTGGGATTCCGGGTCTTGGTGGTATTTTTATGCAGTGTGTTGACGAGTGTATGTGCCAAGCGGCACGGATTACATTCCTATTTATATCTTTTTCCGCTATTTCTTGTTTAAAGTTCATAAACTTGTACATTCCGCAAAGTGTTAGGCTTACCTAGTCGTGGGGACTGGGTGCCGTCACGACATGTTCACGATTGGTGAACTAGGGTCGTGACACTATAAGATATCTATATTTATTAATGTAATTAAAGTAACATATATATATATATATATGGTAGTTTTTATTTTAGTTTTTTAGATATCTTTAAATTTAAAAAGAATAACCAATAGTTAATTATTAACTAAATAACTAATTTAGTAACTAATTATGCCACGTGGCTTTTTCTAAAGATGCCACGTGGCTTAATGAGATGCCAATATCCTTGGCTTTTAATAATATATAGATAGATCATTTGACATGAAATGAAATTGAGGAAAGAAAATAATAGGGAGAGAAAAAGAGTTGTTCACGGGCATTTCTGTACCTACTTCAAAAAGTAATCTCTTGCTGCTGGTTGTAATATTACAGAATATTGCCGAACATCATTAGTAGGAGTAACGACTTCCACATGACTTGATAATCACAAGGAAATGGCTAACTGTTTGACTTTCTTTATTCCTTTTCCTTTTTTATTTTTAATATTTAGTCCGCACGGAATAGGTATCCGTCATTAACGAAATCATTTTAAGTACAGTTGTTCAACCAACTTTTCCAGATCAGATGTCATCAGTTGCTGTTGAGTTCATATTTAAGTTGGATTTGTTAGTAAATTATATTTATAGACTAATTAGGGAAAAAATAAAATAACATATAAATAGAAAATGTAAACTAAACAAAAGTTAATCCGAGCTCACTGAAGTCACGGTGTTTCCTTAAAGAATTTAATCCCCCAGTACCCAAGGTTATAAGTTATTTCCTCCCATGGTAAAACGAATTACACACTGGTGTAGTGGTACTTCTAACTCCAGTGTTTTTGCGAACACAAAGTTCGGTAGTAAATCACACTTATTGTTGCTTTCATTGAAGTTAGAAGTATGCAGAAGAAGGAGGAGAACTCAAAAAATCGCATAGAAATTGTGAGAGAATGGACTTGTACTTATAGTAAATGCTAGGCTGAAAACTGAAGACGTGCAACTCTTCTGAATGACTATTTATGCAAAACGGTCATAGCATAAATGACATTAAAAAAATGGCTAATTTATGCAATAGGCAACCGGGAATTAAAGAGGGGGGTTAATTTTCAATTACACAACTGAAAAACGGATAACAGAAAAACATTTTATATTTTGTTGGATTTATATTAATATTTATATTATGTTATTAAAACGGGTATTTAATAATATTTATGTTAATATTTATAATTAACAGATAAATTTGGTCCAAAAAATTAATCAATTAATTGACCAAATCCGAAGTCGAAGCCGAGCCGAGCGACGACGGCGACAACGCGAGGCTTGTATGCTTCTCAACCCTTTAAGAGCTAGAAGAAGAGCAATTGCTTATATACCCATCAAAAACCTCTTCCTCCTTCGATATGGGACAATGTCCCTTTGTCGGGAGGGGGGAGGGGGAACTTAAAATTTCATTTTTCTTTATTTCTCATTTCTCTCTTTTAAGTCATATTAATGCTTAAACATCCAACAATCCCCCACATGAATGGAGAATGACTACATCACGGAAATATGCATGAAACATTTTATGATTCGCAAGCAAGGATTAATTGCATCTGGATAAATAGGTTTCCCTTTGAACTTTTTGTAGTAAGCTTATGTTGGATATACTCGGTCAATCGGTAGATCTGATATCTTTGAACCATCGAACGTTGGTGTATATCTAGACAACCGTAAGTCACATAACCAACCCTTAATTGTCTTGGCTTTTCATTGTTGTGTTCGTTTCAGCCATGACGCCGTCTGATTTTATAAGTACATAGAGAAATGGCCTTACAAAATTCTCCTTGAAGCGGCTAACACTTCACACTTACATGGGTGATTCCTAAATATATCATCCCATAGATACACTGATATACTCCGTATCAAATTTAGAAATTATTAAAAAGCTTTAATGCTTTATCCTTGGTATTGAACATTGTGGCATTACGAGAATTGACCAAAATTTTAGTTGGCAATGTTGAACTGTCATTAATGACTTTATTTGATCTCCTTGAACCTAGATCTTGGGATCTCTAGTCTTCTAGGTAGAGTTATCCCCAGAATGATTTGTTCTCGGTTATAGTCTCATTCCTCTCAATGATTTCTCAACTACCTCTCTAGTTAGGTTTTTAAGTGCATCTGACACATTATCACTTGACTTTACATAGTCAATCGTGATAATTCCTCTAGAGAGTAAGTGCCTAACGATTTTATGTCTTCATCGTATATGACGAGATTTACCGCTATATATAATGCTCTCGGCCCTTTCAATTTCCACTTGACTATTACAATGTATGCATATTGGTGCCAATGGTTTGGAACAAAATGGAATGTCTTCCAAGAAATTCCAGATCCATTCAGCTTCTTCACCGGCTTTCTCTAAGGCTATAAATTCAACCTCCATTGTAGAGTAGGCAATATAAGTTTGTTTGGATGACTTCAAGATACCGTTCCTCCACCAATAGTGAATACATATCCACATGTAGACTTAGAATAAGTTGAATCGGTGATCCAATTTGCATTACAATATCCCTCAAGCCTTGCATGATAGTTGTTGTAGTGCAAAACAAAGCTCTCGATATGTTCTAAATATCCCAAAACTCGTTTAATTGCATCCAATTAGATTGACTTGGATTGATCGTGTATCGACTCAATTTGCTTATAACACAAACTATATCTAGTCATGTACAATTCATGATATATATTAAGCATCCCAATACACAAGCATAATCCAATTGTCATATACTTTGGGATTTGTTCTTTGCTAATGCAGATTCACGCCAGTTAGAGTCTTTGCAACTTTAAAACCTAAGTGCTTGAATTTTTCAACTACCGTCTTAATGTAATGAGATTATGACAATGTCAGACCTTGAAGAGTCTTATGGATCTCAATTCCCAGAATTAAAATACAGCAACTCCCAAATCCTTCATATCAAACTTGCCAGTTAGCAAACACTTAGTAGAATTTATGTTGGCAATGTCATACATTATCAGCATATCATTCATATATAAGCAAACAATGACTTTGAAACATTTTTAATGTACACACATTTATCACATTCATTTATATTAAAACTATTTGACAATATTGTTTGGTCAAATTTTACATGTCATTGTTTGGATGCTTGTTTTAGTTTGTAAAGGGACTGAATAAGTCTACATACATTCTTTTTTTTAACTAGAACCACAAACCCTTCAAGTTGTTCCATGTAGATTTCTTCCTCCAAATCTCCATTCAAGAAGTCTGTCTTAATGTCCATTTGATGAAATTCAAGACCATGCACTACATCTAATGCTGCTAAAATCCGTATGGACGTAAATTTTTTAACTAGAGAGTATGTATCAATGTAGTCAATACACTCTCGTTGTCTATACAATTATACTACAAGTCTTGCCTTAAATTTATCAATAGTACCATCATCTTTCATTTTCCTCTTAAAGATCCAATTAGAACCCAATTTTTATTTCCAGGAGGAAGATCAACCAATTCTCATGTATGATTATTCAATATGGCTTCTATTTCACTATTGATTGCCACTTTCCAAAACAGTGATTCTGAAAGCATAGAACACAAGTCATCAACATATTCATACTTTTTAACCATGTTTTCTTGATTCTTCTTCTTCTTCTCTTTCTTCGGAGCACGCAATCTGTAGATTTGTGTCCAGCTTTTCCACAATTGTAGCAATTTCTGTTGAGCCGCTTCTTAATTGGGTTGTTTTTTGGTCCAGAAGCCTACCTCCTCTTTCTCTTATTTTGATAAGTATCCTCAACAATGTTTACTCTCATTATTATTAAGTTTCCATGACCTATCTTTTAAGAAGCTTTGTTGTCCTCTTCGATTTTCAATTGAACAATGAGATGTTCAATTGACATCTCCCTGCTTTTGTGTTTCAAGTAGTTTTGAAGTCCTTCCACAAAGGAGGCATCTTCTTAATCATCTCTGCTACTTGGAATGATTTATTTATGACAAGACCTTCAATGAAAAATTTGTTAGTAAAAATACTAAAATTACTACTTTCAACATCGGTATTAATTCGACTTATACATTCAGCAAGGAGATCGTGAATAACCACTTGCAATTTCTGGACTTGGGTAATAACATACTTGCTAACTTTTATTGTGTAGCCCAAAAACTTAGCGGCAATAAATTTCTTCAACCTGACATCTTTAGTTTTGTCTTTCTTTGAAAGCACAGTCCACAATTCTTTTCATGTCTACACGTCACTTTAGATATTATACAGATCGTCTTCCTGTCCACTAAGAGCATAATTCTTGCACAGAAAGTTAGAATGCTTCTATGCCTCAATCAAGAGAAAACTTCATTATCTAGAGTTTCATCGGGTAAAACAGGAACATCTTCCTTAATGAACTTCTGCTGACGTAAAGTAGTCAGGTAGAAGAACATCTTCTGCTGCCATCATTTGAAATTAATCCCGAATTTTTTTACGAATTTTTTCGCCGGTACCAACGCTGGTGTCCGGCTTGTCGATGCATCAACATTCACCATCGGCACATCTTGGTTTCCGTTGCCATTCATTATTTCTGTAAAAGAATGACACAAACAAACGTTTATAATAGGAGTAGAAAATTGCCACAAAGGCTTTAATCTCCATAACGAGAGTAGAAAAACCACAAAGGTTTTAGTCTCTAGAACAATAAGTATAACACAAATAAAAAAAATTAAATTTCTTAAGCTTATTAGTAAACTGTATTTATAAACTAATTCTGAAAAAGATAAAATAACATATAAACAAAAAATATAAACGAAACAAAAGTTAATCTGAGCCTGAATTTATAGTATTTTCTTAAGGAATTTAATCCCTTCCTAGTATCCAAGGTTATGGATTATTTCCTCCCAGGATAGAACGAATTACACACTGGTATAGTGGTACTTCAAACCTAAGTGTTTCAGCGAAAACAAAGTTTGCTAGCAAATCACACTTTGTGTTGCTTTCTTTGAAGTTAAAAGTATGTAGAAGAAAGGAGGAGAACTCAGAAAATCGTATGGAAATTATGAGAGAATGTACTTGTATTTATAGTCAATGTTCGCTGAAAACTGAATATGTGCAACTCTTCAGAATGACTGTTTATGCAAAATGGCCATAACATAAATGCCATAACATAAATGGCTAATTTATGAAATAACAACCATGAGAATTAAAGAGGGAGGTTAATTTTCAATTACTCAACCGAAAAACTGAAAAAGGATAACGGAAAAATGCTTAATATTTCATTGTATTTAATATTAATATTAATATTCTGTTATTAAAATAAATATTTAGTAGCATTTATGTTAATATTTATTATTAACAAATAAATTTGATCCAAAAAAATAATCATGCACAAGTAAATAGTGATTGTTCCAGCTAGACAACATGGATATCGTGATCATTGATTTTCTATCATTTTTTTCTACTATAACAGTGACGTTCTAGCCAACTTTCATGCACAAGTATCAAAATTCTGCCAACAAAGTCTATCATTTCTACTCTTTTGCTTTATTCCTTGTATTGGGATTAAAGTGAATTTGTTGTTATTGTTATTGTTGTTAGGTAGAATATAGCTACACAAAGAGAGGCGAGAGCATAGAAGAGCTAATATCAGCCATTTGATACATGTTGGAACAGTTAGAAATAGTAAAAGAGGGATCCACGTGATAGGAAGTGGCAACTTCAAATGCTCCTCTAAACACGGGTAATAGGAATCGAGGTGGGCCCCTATATTATCACCAAACTCACAACTGTGTACAAGTGATCAATATGCCTGCTTGTGCAATATAGACTAGAATATTTAGCAGTTGGAATAACTAATTAACATATTCTGTTTCTCATAGGATGAAAAGGCTATTAAGTTCCTCATCTAACAAATCGGTGATAAGCTGCAACAGAGAAAAGACCGTCCAATCTAGCTTTGCAAGAATTAAAGGTCAAGTGCTCCGACCGTTTAATGGATCAATTCGAGATGGAGGTGACGGTGGTGGAGAATATCCTTCAAATTTAGGCTCATTCCCACCATCATCGCCAATTTAGTGATATACTCTATGCGATGCACGAGCCCAATAACACTTGATTTACGGATACACAATAGTCTCAAGAAAAATCATAAAATACAAAACTAATTTAAACGGCTTGAAGAATTAGAGAAAGAAAAATTGTAAAGTGCTACCCTTCTCCTACTTATGTATGTGTGTTGTTGTTAGCTCAAAATACGTACAAAATTTAGTTACTTAGTTTATATTTTATATTCATATGAATGACAGTTTAACATAGGTCTCTTGAAAAATGACTTTGGTTTAGCCACAGATGTTCTTGGGAAAAAAGTCACCTCTCCAGTTTGCCTAATTTGCACCAGCAATAGGTGGTGCTTGGTGCTTTATGTTGATGAATAAATAAATAGAAAGATAATTCACATAGCAGAAAATCATAGTATGTTCTGTGCTTTCTCTATTGGTTTCCACTTAAAAATGGGCATTAAGCAATTACTTGTTAATACATATACAATATAGAAATAATTCATTGCATATCCTCGTGCAATTTGTAAGTCATGGACATGTCAAGTTATCGCAGTTTGACAAATAACAGAAAAATACTTTGTGTTTACCCTTCTTCTTATCTATATATTATGCATTTCAATAAATATCAAAAGATTTAGTTCCCTTAAGGTCTGTATCAAGGTCATTAGGTTTAAAATAGAACTCCAAGTTTTTTCTATTTACTGCTCCTAGCATTATGGTTACACACTATCTTTTCCCAACTATTGTTTTCCCTCTCACGACCCTTACTTTTGTTAACATTGTTTCATTCTTCCTCTTTCATAGCACATCATAGCTTGATTAATTAATGCACGTCCAAGTAGATACCTTCGTGGAATCGACGACACCAAATCACTTATAGAAAATCTACCTATCTAGCTAGCAAAAAAAATTATTAAAACTCAATCAAAAGCACATGCGAATATGCTAAAATTAACACTATATGTAAATCTAGCGACTTTCACCTTTCATGAAAATAAAATTGTTGATGAAAAATATGTGGATTTCGTTGCATATATTTAACAATATTTCAAATTTTATGTACTACTTTCTTTTTTATCCTTTCCTTGTATACTAATAGAGAAATTGCAAAAGAGCAAAAAAGTCACAAATTCGATTTTGTATTTGTTGGCAGTAGAAAAAATTAAGCTGATATGTTAATCAATAGGGATAAGTTAAAATAGCAAAAATATAGAGCTAATTAATGGGATAGGTGACACATCTACCTGAAGTACCGTAAAAAATGGTGAGCAAAGGGGTAAATTGGCCTAGACACCAAAATTATTTTGCCAATCAAATTGCTCCACTTGAACACATTTACGGAAATACCCTTCGGGCCCACATTGCAAAAGGCTGCGAATTTGTAAGCTGAATATTTCTAGGTTTTTCGTCATTTGTAATCCGCAAAAAAGCATTAAAGCCTAGAGAATAGCCAAGTAATGCACATTTGTAATACGAAATAACCAGCATACCCTTAGAGCATAAGCAAGTATGTTGACGGAGACCTGCTTAACTCTCTCTTATAAAATAAGAGAAATTACTTCTTCTTGAGGGGGTGTTGGCTTTAAATTGGGTTGAAAAAAGATCTTAATTAAATTAATTTGAAAGGAAATTAAATAAATTTCAATCTTAGTAGATATTGACATCATTAAAATGTCTAGGGGATAACTTTTCAGAAATAAACAAGAAAAATGATTAGCAATACTTCTAAATGAGATTGAGGAAAAAAATTTGGCGGAAATTTTTCTTATCTTACTTGTATGGGGTCGAATCAGATGTAAGATGGGTCGAGCATATATCCTCATATGGCCGACTCAGATGTAACACGGGTCGAGCACGTATCTTTATACGGCCATAGATGTCGGACGATATCCTCTCTCACGTCTATACGACGAAAGGGGTACGCCCCGACCATAGAGGCGTATCAGCAGGCTCACCCGTGTAGGCATCCCGATTTCCCCTCCCATATACCTTCATTGTAATAATAGCAGCTTTGAAATGATGTAATGTGTTGGCGAGGGGACCATCCTTCTATATAAGGAAGGGCCCCCCTCATTTGTAAGGCAAGTGTTATTAGTCAATAATAATGCAACTCTCTATCTATCTATCATTCTCTCTCTATTTTATCTCTCTGTTACTAACTTGCTTAAACACTCTATCAAGATCTACTACGATTTTATAAGAACAACTTTTATACGAATCCAAAGATCGATCTTTGGATATATTACTATTGATTCCGATTTATCCTTTCTATAATCTTTGATTGTCCTTAACTCATAAAGCAACCGATAGCTTTTGGGTCAAACAATTATGCGCCGTCTGTGGGGATTTTGAGAATCAAACTCGTAGTATACATCCACAAGATCTGATCATCGGAAAAAGCCCGGAAATGGCCGAAAAAGACACTCAATCCAAAGTTGTGGTAGATGTTACCACCAACCTCCTAAGTTCCATGAACGAGGCCGGTGGTAGCGCCGCCATCAATGATACCCCTGGTGTCACACCCGAGGCAGAAGTCTCGCCTTCCCCCTTCGGGAACCTTCAACCACGCAGGAAAAAGACACCTCCATTTCAAGAGAAGCACCCCCAGCGGTCAAGAAGCTACTGGAGGAATGGTTAACCAGCACCCTGAGCGGCTTAGTTGAAAAACCACCACGGGGCTATGAAAATGCAGCACCAACAACAAGCAACACCACCGCAACAAATGAACAGGAATGAACACGAACCAACGACCAACCCATCGAAACACAAACACACGACGACACATTGGCCTCCATTCTAAGGAAGATGGAAGAAATGGAAAGCAAAAATCAGGCCCTCCGTGACCAAATGAAGGAGCACCAAGATAGAGTTGACAAGATCCCCGGAGCACCTAAACTGCTACCCAAACGGGACATAGGAAGGTTTGTAGAACAGCCCTACTCCAAAGAAGCTGCACCCTACACCATCCCGAAGACTTTCTAGATGCCCCCTACTTGAAGGTGTATGACGGAACCACCGATCCTAAGGATCATCTCATCCACTATGTCACCGCCGTGAAAGGTAATGACTTATCCAAAGAATAGGTACCATCAGTGCTGCTAAAAAGGTTTGGTGAAACACTGACCGGGGGAGCCTTGACCTGGTATTCCCAACTACCCACCAAAGCAATCTCAACCTTCGAAGAGATGGCGGATAAGTTCGTCATAGCACATGCCGCCACTAAAAAGGCAGCAGCAAGGGTAAATGATATCTTCGTCGTCAGACAAACCAATGGCGAGGGCCTTAGGGACTTCCTCGCCAGGTTCAACAGGGTAAGAATGAGCCTACCAAACATGTCAGAGGGCATGGCGGTAGCAGCCTTCCAGAACGGACTCAACAGGGACGGCTCCAGAGCTACCAAAAAACGGCTAAGCCGGCTCATGAAGTATCCCCCTACAACCTGGGACGAGATCCATAATGCCTACTGTGCCGAAGTACGGGCAGACTAGGAGGATCTCAATGGACCAACCCGACGACTAGCTACCGTACATCCAGACACAAGGAGAGATCGACGACACGAAGGACGCCGGGAACTTCCCCATCGCCCCATTAAAGAGCGACACCAACCTTATATGAGGTCCCCCCTTTTGCCCCCTCGCCATGCGGATGCTCTACAATGCCACCTTGGCCCCCTCAGAAATGAACGAGGTACGCCCCCTTTGCTTTCTTCATATAACTTCTGTGTCTCTCTTTCAGAAAACGTGTACGCACTAGAGAAGCTCGACACCAAGGTGCAATGGCCCCAAAAAATAAAATTAGACCCTGCCACAAGAAAGTCAAATGTCCTGTGTGAGTTCCACCAAGAACGGAGGCACAGGACCGAAGACTACATCGGCCTATGACAAGAAGTCGTCAGGATGCTAAACCAAGGGTACCTGATGGAGCTACTCAGCAACAAAGGGAAAGCCAATTTTGCACGCGGAATAGAACATTCCCGTGGACCTCCGAAACCACCCTCTCCAATGCGCACGGTGAATATGATCGTCGGAGAAGGGAACGACGTCTCTATCAATCATGTCAAATTTGCCAACACGCACAGACTGAAGCAGACCATGTCCCACGAACGGTATGATGACCTCGAAGAAAGTATCACCTTTGATAAGTCTGACGCCAACGGTTTGTGTTTCCCTCATTATGATGCTTTAGTTATTACTTTACATATCATCGATACGGATGTCAAGAGAGTCATGATAGATGACAGAAGTGGCGCCTGCATCATCCATCCAAAAGTCCTCTCACATATGGGACTCGAAGACAAGATAACCTCCCGCTGCATAACTCTAACTGGTTTTAACAATGCAGTAGAGTGTACATTAGGGGAATTTACCCTACCCGTCCTCGCGGGGGGAGTCACCCTGGAGACTACTTTCCATGTGATGAACCAGGAGACAGCCTACAACGTCATCATCGAACGCCCATGGATACATGCCATGCGGGCGGTCCTCTCGATCTTGTATCAAGTGGTTAAATTCCCTAACCCATGGGGAATATTCAACATTAAAGGAGAGCCGCGCATAGTGCATGAGTGCTATAAAATAACACAAGACTGCGCCCTTACCCGGCAATTGAACGGGGCAAGCGCAGAAGCATAGCAGGTCAGCCATGTTGGGGACTAAAGCGGACCCGACGGCCAATGCCATCAGAGACCGAGATGTCGTGGAAGCCTGCAAAGCTATGGTCGAGGATCTCGACCCAGTTCAGCTAGATCGTGATGACCCCAAAAAGAAGGCATACATCGGCCATGGGCTCGCCGACCTGGGTAAGTACCATGAATTTTTGATTAATCATATAGACACATTTGCTTTTTCCCATGCAGACATGCTAGGGATCTCGCCAGTTATCGCCACCCACCGACTCAACGTGGACTCATTACATCCATCGGTAAGGCAAATCGGGAGAAAGTTCAATGCCACAATCAATGAGGTAGTCCGCGAAGAAGTATACAAGTTGCTAGCCAACGGCTCTGTCAGGAAGTCGAAATACCCGCAATGGGTCACCAACGTAGTAATGGTCAAAAAGAAGAATGGAAAATAGAGGATGTGCGTGGACTTCACTGACCTAAACAAGGCCTGTCCTAAGGATTCCTTCCCCTGCCTCACATCGATCAATTGATCGATGCCATCGCTGGACATGAACTACTAAGTTTCTTGGATGCATACTCTGGCTATAACCAAATCCTGATGGCCGAGGAAGATCAAGAGAAAACCACATTTATCACACACCAAGGTACCTACTGTTACAGGGTGATGCCTTTCGGGCTAAAGAACGCATGGGCTACTTACCAAAGGCTGGTCACTAAGATGTTCAAGGAGCAACTTGGGAAAACCATGGAGGTTTACATCGATGACATGCTAGTGAAATCGGAAAGGAAGGAGGATCACATCGACCACTTGCGAGAAGCCTTCGAGATACTGAACAAATATGAAATGAAGCTGAACCCCGAGAAATGCGCCTTCGGCGTAGCGTTAGGAAAGTTCCTTGGTTTTCTCGTATCTCAAAGAGGGATCGAAGTCAACCCCGATCAGATCAAGGCTATCACCTCAATACCCGAAGCACTCAACAGTAAGAAGCAGGTTCAGAAGTTGACATGCCAAATGGCCGCCCTCTCTCTCTTCATCTCTCGAAAGACAGATAGATGCCACAAATTCTTCAGCATGCTGAGAAAGGACAACGAATTCCACTAGAATGACGAATGCGTCAAGGCTCTGCAAGAACTGAAGGCATATCTATCGTCGCCACCATTGCTGTCAAAAGCGAAGCCAGGTGAGCCTCTACCGACATATCTAGCCGTATCAGAGGTTGCGGTCAGCACGGTACTGGTCCGTGAAGAAAAAGGTACGCAATCTCCTATCTATTACATTAGCAAAACCCTATTTGATGCTGAAACGAGGTATCCACACCTCGAGAAGCTGGCCCTGGCTCTAGTCGTAGCTTCACGGAAGCTTAGACCCTACTTCCGGTGCCACCCCATCTTGGTAGTAATGACCTTTCCGCCGAGGAGTATTCTGCACAAGCCTTAACTATCAAGCCGATTGGCCAAATGTGCTATAGAAGATCTGCGAGCACGACATCACCTATATCCCCAGAACCGCCATTAAGTCACAAGTCCTTACCGACTTCGTGGCCTATTTCAATGTCAAAATCTCACCAGAGGCAAAGAAGGAAGCCCTGCAAGCCGCTTCAAATACTGACCCATGGATACTCCACACCGATGGGGCCGTAAATGCCTCAAGGTCAAGACTGGGACTCGTCCTCGAAGTCCCCACGGGCGAAGCCATTCGCCAGTCCATACGATGCCCCGAGAGGACTGATAACGAGGCAGATTATGAAGCTGTTATTGCAGGTTTAAAATTAGCCATCAAGTAGGGAGCTCGCCGACTGGTCCTACATTGTGACTCACAACTTGTGGTAAATCAAGTCACCGGGACATATCAGGTCAAGGAACAGAGACTGCAGAGATACCGAACGGAGGTCTGCAAACTAATGGCCCAGTTCGACGCATGTCGCTTCGAGCAAGTTCGCAGGGTACGCAATGCTGAAGTAGATGGGCTGGCTAAATTGGCTGCAGCAGCCACCAACCTGAATAAAGAAAGCATCGTCACCCTCCTACACTCTGCAATCGACCACACCGAGGTACTCTCCCTGCATCTGACTTGGGACTGGCGCAATCAATTTGTATCATATTTGCAGGATGGAAACCTACCACGCGACAAAAAAAGCAAGAAAGCTTCGCACACAAGCAGCGAGGTACTGTTTGGTAAATAACGACCTCTACAAAAGAACTTTTGGAGGGACCCTAGCTAAGTGTCTAGGCCCCAACCAGAAGACACTAGTGTTAGAGGAAGTCCACGAAGGTCATTGCGGCACTCATACAGGCAACCGAGCGCTCGTGCGATGTCTAATATGGCTGGGTACTACTGGCCCACCATTAAAAAGGACGCGGCGGAATACGTCCGCCAATGCGAAAAATGTCAAAAGTTCGCCCCTCTGATACATCAGCCAGGGGAACCCCTCCACTCGGTCACATCACCATGGCCCTTCATCAAATGGGGAATGGACATAGTCGGACCACTACCCGTCGGACGAGGGAAGGTACGCTTCTTATTAGTTTTAACTGACTGTTTCTCCAAGTGGGTGAAAGCAGGTGCCTACGCCCAGATCCGTGAACAAGAGGTCATCACCTTTATCTGGAAGAAAATTATATGTCGCTTTGGCATCCCCAAGGAAACAACCTGCGACAATGGACGACAATTCATAGGACAAAAAACAACCGACTTCTTCAATAAATGGCGCATCAAAAGAATACTTTCAACGACATATCATCCAGCCGCCAACGGCCAGGCAGAGTTGTCCAAAAAAAAGCATACTAAATATTTTGAAGAAAAAACTCAAAGATGTCAAAGGATCGTGGCCCGAGCTACTGCTAGAAGTATTATGGGCACACATGACTACCCCCAAATCTTCTACAGGAGAAACTCCCTACTCATTGGTCTACGGAATCGATGCCATCATACCGATCAAAGTCGGCGAACCAAGCCTAAGGTACTCGCACGCAAGCGGAGAAGAGAATGACGCAAACCGACTACAAGATCTCGATGAAGCCGAAGAAATGAGGGAAATGGCCCACATCAGGCTAGTGGCCCAAAAACAGCAGGTCGAGAGATACTACAACAAAAGAACAAAAATCCGGCTGCTTAAGGTAGGCGACTATGTGTTAAAGCCAAGACATTGGCATCCAAAGACCCTAACGAAGGAAAGTTGGCCACCAATTGGGACGGACCTTACAAAATCATCGCAGCAGCAGACAAAGGCTCCTTCAAGTTGGAAACCATGAACGAGAAGATGCTCCAAAACAACTGGAACATCTCCCACCTCAAACGTTTCCATTTCTAAAGGGTATCCCCCAAGCCCTGCTCTTTTTCCCTCATCCGAGTTTTGTCCCAATTGGGTTTTCTCGGGGGGGGGTTTAATGAGGCGACGAAGGAGATTCTCTTAAATGTTTAGAGGTTTCAATCTGATACCCCAAGAGTATCGGCGATCGGCATGAATGGCATATCACAGGGACTAGGGCCACGACCATCTCCAATGTATGAAAGGCTACGGCCATCTCCAATGTATGAAAGGCCTACGGCCATCTCCAATGTATGAAAGGCTACGGCCATCTCCAATGTATGAAAGGCCACGACCAACTCCAATGTATGAAAGGCTACGACCATCTCCAATGTACGAAAGGCTACGACCATCTCCAATGTATGAAAGGCTACGACCATCTCCAATGTATGAAAGGCCATGACCAACTCCAATGTATGAAAGGCCACGACCAACTCCAATGTATGAAAGGCTACGGCCATCTCCAATGTACGAAATGCTACTACCATCTCTAATGTATGAAAGGCTACGACCATCTCCAATATATGAAAGGCCACGGACATCTCCAATGTATGAAAGGCTATGACCATCTCCAATGTATGAAAGGCTACGCCCATCTCCAATGCAGGAAAGGCTACGACCACCCATACAAACGAAGGGCTAAGGCCCTAACGACGTGAAGAAAGACTACGGTCATTCTCAATAAACGGAAGGCTAAAACCACCCATATGAACAAAGGGCTAAGGCCCTGATGGCGTAAGGAAAGGCTACGACCACCCATACAAACAAAGGGCTAAGGTCCTAACGACGTGAAGAAAGACTACGATCATTCTAAAAAAACGGAACGTTACAGCCACCCATATGAACAAAGGGCTAAGGACCTGATGGAGTAAGGAAGGCTACGGCCACCCATACAAACAAAAGGCTAAGGCCTTGACGATGTAAAGAAAGACTATGGTCGTTCTCAATAAATGGAAGGCTACGGCCATCCATACGAACAAAGGGCTAAGGCCTCGACGATGTAAGGAGAGACTACGGTCGCCTCCAATAAATGCGAAAGGCTAAGGCCTTGATGACATAGGGAGAGACTACGGTCGCCTCCAATAAATGCGAAAGGCTAAGGCCTCGACGATGTAAGGAGAGACTACGGTCGCCTCCAATAAATGCGAAAGGCTAAGGCCATGACGACGTAAGGAGAGACTACGGTCGCCTCCAATAAATGCGAAAGGCTAAAGCCTTGACGACGTAAGGAGAGACTATGGTCACATCCAATAAATGCGAAAGGCTAAGTCCTTGACGATGTAAGGAGAGACTACGATCACCTTCGATATAAGCATGAAGGGTTAAGGCCCAAAAAGCCTATGGAAAGTCTACGATGAATAAAAGGCCATGCCACGAACAATACAGAAGTCGTAAAAGAAGACACAAAAACACAAGCAGTTCCCATGAAGTCATCAAAAATCATATTGATAAATTACAAGGTTACAAGATGGTCTCGATTATAAAAAAGAAGAAAAATCCTAGCTAACCACCATGACCTCCATCGCCTTCCTCTGCACCGGCCATACCGTCATCACGGTCCCCATCGCCTTCATCCCGAAACACCCTATCGATCCAAGACCCGGTGCCCAGTTGGTCCACCTCCACAAAGGAACCGCACGTTCGGTCCGGAGAGTCGGGGTCATAACCACAAGCCTCACGTGCGACCCTGATGAGGCGACGCTGAGCTTCGACCTCCGCCTCGGTGGCTCTACCAGCGGCCAATAACTCCTCAAACACAGTACGTCTCACCTTGGCATAGACAAGCATGTCGTGAGCCTCGCGAGATGTATCGCCAGCCGGGGCAATAGTCTCCGCCTGCTGAGGGACAGCCACCTCAATCGTTATGGTCCTAAGCTCGACGATAAGGGCATCAACCCTGGCACGCAACTCTACCGCCTCCACCATCGCCACACGATCGAGGTCCAGCTCTCCCTCCCACTGCTGGAGAAGACTCTCCAACTCGGTGTTTCGGGCCACAGCGACCATTAAGTCCGCGTCCGCCCTCTCCAGTTGGGCTGTACGCTCCCGCAACTACTTCTCTGCCAGATCCAAGCCCTCACAAAAAACTCAAAACTGAGGATCTTGGGTATAGACGTCTGCCAGCATCTGGTGCTTATTCCGGACCTCCTGGTACTTTTTTGACACCTTTTCGAGGGCAGCATTCTTCTTTCGCTCCCTCCGGCCCCGCTCCACCTCCAAGATGAGGGTCTGTGAAAAAGGTGAAAATGAGACACAAGTTAAAGCGAAATAGATACCTCAGAACTCGTAAGAAAATTATGAAAAGACCAAACCATACCTGTAATAAGGCAGCGCTGGCGACTCGACGAGACAGATCTCTATTGCTTACGACCTTCAAAGAATCTGCCTCGACAGCCCCACATAACAAGGACATGTCCACCGTGGCCTGCTCGCTTTCTAGCAGCAAGTTGTATCCTGTAGGGATCATAAGCCGACGGGTGGGTCCTATCACCGTCATGTCCACTCGGGCGTAGTCCTGCTACGGTACGTCCGCAAAAGTAGGAGCTTGTCCGGAAGCAGCCTCCTCCTCGTCTATAGCCCCGTCGGCAATAGCCGGCGCATTGTCATCCTCAACACGCGGGGGAGCAGTATTCTTCGCAACCTCCCTTAAGAGGGTTGCCCTCTCCGATCGGATGGCGTCGCCCATGAAGACCGGTCTCGACTCGGGGCGGCGAGTTATCACCTCCCTCTGTTCCACGGCCACCCCCTTTCCAAGGAGTAGTCGACGCCTCTTTTGCTCCAACGGTTCATCGTCCGCTGAAGCGTCCTCTCTGACAGGAAGAGGTAGAGGCAAAATGTCCACTCTGGATGCTGGGTCAATCACCGGCTCGACTACGGGACAAGAAGTCCTAGGAACATCCGCAAAGACAAGCTCCCGAATTATAGCTTCGCCCTTCAGATGGGCAGCGTTGGCAACATCATCACGAGAGGCTCCTATATCTGCCCGATCATCCTCAGGATGAACAGCCTCAGCAGCGCTCTCTCCTGACGTGAAGCACGTGTTCGGAATATGTCGACGAAGAATAGGCGGCATGACGTCTCCGTCTCCGCGGTGCACTCCGAGCTGCCAACACAATTATAAGAGTGCATCAGAAAAAAAGTGACATCCAAATAGGATACAAGTTCGCCAAATCAGGAATCACTACCATACCTGGAAGACCATATTTCGTAATGAAGGTGGCCCACGTCCTACACTCCTCTGCAAAGGGGATCAGTAGCCCCACCCAAGCTTTTATGTCCGGTACGGACTGGGGTGTACGCACCCTTGCTGCATCCACATAACATAATAAGATGACAAAAAGTCGAACAAACATAAATAAAGTAAACGCAAGTAATAACACTTACGGTCGTCATTCCATGCCTTGGGAAATCCGGCCGGGTCCGACACCAAATCCGAGGTTCGGACGAAGAAGTACTTCAGCCAGAACTGACGGTTAGGTTTGTCGTCCGTTTCGACGACCAGGCCCTTCATCCCTCGGTTTTTCCGTTGAAGCATCGTCCCTCTCATGAAGCCGGGACTAAACAACTGCAGCATGTGGTATACCGTGACGTCTAAGCCGGCTCTCTCGGCATACATCATCAGTATACAACATATCTTCCATGTGTAGGGAGTAAGATGAGCCGGACATACGTTATAGAACCGGCACAGCCCCTCCGCCAACGGATAGATGGGGAGGCTACACCCCATTATGAAGGGGTACTCGTAGAAGGCGCAGAACCCAGGCCTATGCACGTTGGCGAGGTCCCTTCCAGCAGCCTGCATAACAGGCGCCTTCGGAATTTCACAAGACGCTTGGAGTTCGTTTAGGAGAGGTTCAGTGAAAGTAGACCTCTCCCATGCAGGTGTAATCCCTTTTGTTGGGAAATCCCTCCGAACGTATAGTTCGCGGGGAAGGAGATTATCTACATATAGGGGGACGAGTGGTTCGCGAGACTTCTTGCTATCCCCTGATGGTCGGGAAACCCTGGAAGTAGCTTCACCCTCGTCTATTCAACGACGACGACTACCCTTAGCCATTTTTAGAAGCCTTTATACTAAAGGTATAACGACGAAACACAAGGTCAACGTAAAAAGTTACAGTTCTATCAAGAAAAGACGAGAGACAAAAGTATGGGAGAACTATCTGATGATCCAAAGAATAGAAAGTCTTGAAACCTCTCACTCTTTATAATAAGCCACTACACAGGATTCAAAGAGTTTTGCACCAGAAAAGAGGCGGGAAACCGAAACGTCAAATCGTCTTTCTGGCCTGCCTCGGGAGCAACCGCAATTGTGACGCACGCCGTCAGCAAACGACGGTTCAGAAGAACGTGCCACATGTGCGTATATGGATAGACCTTGTACGGGTCGACTTTATCCACCCATTGCAGATATATGCCGAATACATCTCCAATAAGCGGAGGGGCTAACTGTATGGGGTTGAATTAAATGTAAGACGGGTCAAGCACATGTCCTCATATGGCCGACTCAGATGTAATACAGGTTGAGTACGTATCCTTATACGGCCATAGATGTCAGACGATATCCTCTCTCACGTCTATACGACGAAAGGGGTACGCCCCCGACCATAGAGGCGTATCAACAGGCTCGCCCGTGTAGACGTCTCGATTTCCCCTCCCCTAAACCTTCATTGTAATAGTAGTAGCTTTGAAATGATGTAATGAGTTGGCGAGGAGACCACCCTTCTATATAAGGAAGGGTCCCCCTCATTTGTAAGGCAAGTGTTATTAGTGAGTAATAATACAACATTCTCTCTACCTATCATTCTCTTTCTATTTTTTCTTTCTGTTGCTAACTTGCTTAAACACTCCATCAAGATCTACTACGATTTTATAAGAACAACTTTTATACGAATCCAAAGATCGATAT